>CBMN011749821.1:0-12203 GCA_000582825.1 Hordeum pubiflorum
TACTATAGACTGGCAGACACGTGCATTGCACGTGCCCGTTTACTAGTCGGTACAAGATGGTCACAGGTGTGAGCAAGTTGTGTGCATGATTTGCTTGGCGCCAAGGATATGTCATGTCCATGTAGTACGTGGGTGGGGTCAGTCGCATCACTCTCGTAGGATCACTCTCCTACACTTTATCCCCACCGTTGAATGTTAAGGATGGCGTGCGAGGTGCGTCTGATGGCGAGGCTTACTTGTCGCTCATAATTGGAACCCTGAGTTGACTTGTCTTTTTTTTCCTATCGTATATTGGAGGTGTCGACTAGCCGCCCACGGAAAATCCTATTCACCGCGCGTTGCGGCAAGCTGTTGCAGCTTCGCACAGGCGAGCGAGTGATCTGGACCGGCCCATCTAAGCATTTCCCAGCTGGTTTTTTATGGTTTTGGGAAACTTCTAGAAAGTTCCTGAACTAAATTTTCAGTCTAATGCACAATTCTTTGGGTATGACTGAGGAGGAACGCAACAAGGACGTGAATTGATACCGGCAACTAGGTAGATATTTTTGTTGTCTACTAAACTGGACACAACTGTAGTACACTTAAAAAATCGTTCCACTTTTATGTTTGTGCAGAACAGCATATCATGTTTGTTTCTCGTATGGTATCGTGAAAGATTTCAAATGATTTGCTGGTGTTGTCGAGTGTGTATGATGGTTGATTTTTTTTCTCCCGTTGCAACGCACAGGCATGTTTGCTAGTAATAATAAAGTATGTATTGCTTCTGCCCGTCCGTCATTAAAACTATCTCCAAAGTTGACACAAATTACCTACTATGCCACCCATAAGTGAGAAAAATGATTCGATTTACTACATGGGCCGTTTTGTTTGGTTTATATAAAGCGCGACCCAAGTTTAAATACTGCAACACAGCTAGCCCATTGTCCGAAGCTTTATTTTCCCTCCTAGAAGACCTGAGTTCGACCCCAGCCTCGCCCCCTTTTTCGCTTCTTTTTTGTAAATTCAAATGCTTTTTAAAATATTTATATCTTTCAAACCCTACATCCAAATATAACATGTTATATAACAAAATCGCTTAGAAAAATATATAGATTTCAAATATACTGTTATCATGCATGTTACTCATTTCTAAAATAAAGCTTATGGTGCAACCTTATTTAATACCTTCTCTATATTGGGTATTTTGAAAATGCCTATTACATATATTTCTTATCCCATTTAACTTGAGTAGATATGATAGTTTAATACTCTCATGAAAGATAGTATTCGCATTATAGCGGATGTTGATTTCTACTAGCTACCATATGTTAAAGGTTACAATAGGTACATAGTCATCATATTTTTCATTGTGCACAATAACCAACCAATATACGATGATGTACACTAAACTGTAGATATGAACTTATGTAAACAAGTGGCTTAATGTTAATATCCATATTTTTAAAATCATGTCCTGAAAGATTTTTCAAAACACATTGAGTACACTTTAAAAATATCCAATCATTACGTTTTTACGCCACACCACTTATCATGTTATTTGTTGTGTGAAGATTTCAAGGGATTTGCTGATATCGTCCGGTGTGTACAAGGGAAAGTTTTTTTCTCACGTTGCAACGCACGGACATGTTTGCTAGTTTTTACCTATAATAATAAAGCACACGGACTGTTTCTGGTCGTCCGTCATCCAAATTACCCCCGAAGTTGGATAAAATTACCCACCAATGCTACCTATAAGTCATAAAAAATGTTTCACACAGAAAAATCTCCTGACTGGGCCGGCCCATGTAGGGACCATCTATATTACGCTCTACGCGCTGGGAGCAGATGCAACACACCCGTTTGGGCCGGCCCATGCGCGGGGCGCTATTTTTTAGTTTCGTTATTTTATTTTATTTTATATTTTATTTCCCTTAGAACTTCAAAAACTTTTTCAATTTTTAAAAAACTGATAATTTTGAAATAAAATGTTCAAGAAAACATAAAATGTTTGTGAATTCAAAAACTGCTCGGGATATTTGAAAAATGTTCGTATACATAAAAAATTGTTCGCAATTTTGAAAAATTGTTCGTAAAATAAGAAAAATGCATGATTTAAAACAAAATTCCGTGTATTACAAATTATTAATGACATTTAACAAAATGTTTGCTAATGCAAAATATGTTCATGTATTTTAAAAAATGTCATAATATTTTACACATAGTTCGTGCCTGTTATTTGAGTTTCGTTTTTTATTTTCATTTTTCTGTTCTGCTTTTGTTTTTGTTTCTACTTTGAATAATTTATAACTTCAAAAACTTTTGTAATTTAAAATAAACTGAGAATTGTGAAATAAAATGTTAAGGAAAACATAAAATATTTGTGAATTCACAAAATGCTCGGGCTTTTTGTAAAATTGTCTGTATATCTAAATAAATGGTCGCAATTTTGAAAACACTATTGGTGAAAACAAAAACAGCCCATGATTTAAAAAAAAGTCAGTGCATTATTTTTTTAATGTATGAAAAAAATATTTGCTAATTCAAAAAATGTTGATTAATTTCAATAAATGTCCAAAAAAATTAAAAACAGTTCATGAATTACAAAAGAGTAGATTGATTCAGAAAATGTTTGTGGATTCAGAAAATGTTCATGCATTTCAAAAAATATTCGTGAATTTAAAAAAAATCCACCAAATTCGAAAAATATTTTTGTGTATTCTAGAATTGTTCGCCAATTTAAAAAAAATAGTTTAAAACCGTTCACAATACAAGAAAATGTTCACAATTTTTTATTTTTTTTTGCAAACTGTAAGAAAATTTCCGATTTTTAAAAATGTTCCCAAATTTGTAAAAATATTAATGAATGATCGAAGGTATGTAGTTAAACAGTAATGCTTCTGAATCTTTGTGACAATATATCCGTGTGAATTTTGAAGAGTTAACTACCGGGGTGGATCGAAATATTAATATATGTTTTCGAAAACAAGTTTCTTGAAATTGAAATAATACTTTGAATTACTAAGTTTTTTGACAACCATGATATTTTTTCAAAAATGTGAACATTGCTTCAACTTGTGAATAAATTTAAAAGAAGAAACATTTTTTTTGCATTTGTGCACAAATTTTCAAAATCATGCGATGAGATGTGAACATAATGTGATCATCACCATTGGAGACTATGATTTTTTTTCTCCCGTTGCAATGCACGGACCTTTTTACTAGTCGAACTAAAGTCGGTTCGTTCGGTGTTTCGTCAGTTATAAAAAATAGAAGCAAAATGTTTCGAGCCCAACACCTATTTGGTGCCTTAAGTGCCTTTTTTTTAGACAACGTCGCGAAGCTGATGTTTACAGGGACGGAAGGTAGATTCCCGGGATGACCTAACCAAACATGGCGGCCACCACCGAGAGATAAAGCATGCTTCGCTAAGTTGTGAGCTTCATAATTAGAGCTCCTAAACTCATGACTAAAAATGCACACATCAAAAGATGAGGAATGGTCTGTTATTTCATGTATAATTGCTCCGTAGGGCGCCGAGTTCTCCTTCTGTATTTCTTGTACCACCACTTTACAATCAGACGCAACTTCAGTCCTTCTCAAGTATAGATCATCTGCCAATGCAAGAGCTTCCCTGATGGCTAGAGCTTCTAGGGTCGGCGGGTCAACAATATTTCTGAAACAAAGGGTCGACGCTCCCATGAACATACCTCCCTGGTCTCTGCAAATCACACCAACTGATCCAAAGCCAAGCCTGGACACAACGGCATCAACGTTCAGCTTTGCATTCCCTATCTGCGGTGCCAGCCATCTCGTTGGTCTCGTACTCGCTGGAACCGTTGCCACTGGTAGCCTGGCGTTGATAATCAGTAGCTCGCCAAGTAGCTAGATATGAAATCGTTAACCGAATGTGGAGTTTGAAAGATGTTCTCATGAATAGCCTTCCGCCTGACTTCCCAGAGTGCCCATAGCGTTACCACCAGGCGGTCGAAGAGCTCCTTCGTTAGTATTTCATGCAAGGAAAACAGCCACTCCTTCGGGTTCTCCTCCCCTCGCTCTACCATGTGTTGCACCAACTCTTCGGGCGCCAGCGCCCAGACACTCGCCGCCATCGAGCATGTTATCAGCGCGTGTTTCCACGTGTCTACCGCACCGCATAACAGACAAGTGTCCTCCGTCGCCATGTGACGGTGCTTCAAGACTGAACCCGTCGACATTGATTGTCTGCCTTAAGTGCCTGTTACAGGCTATTCTGCCCCTCCCTTCCTTCGGTAAATATGGGCCGGCCCATCAAGCGCACGAGAAGATTCCTCAAGGCTTTGGGTTGCTTTCAGAATCTTGTGGGCTGGTTTACGAAAGCTTCGGGACCATTTTTTCTGGTTTTTCAAAACCGGTTTTGCTCTCTTATTTTATTTTTTATTTTCTTCTTTTTTATCCTTTTTCCAAATGCATGAACCTTATTCAGTTAAATTGTTTTTCAAATTCATGAACTTTTCTCAAATTTGAGAAGTTTTTTGGTGATTGTTTTTCAAAATCTACAAAGAAAATCAAATCCATGATTTTTTTTAAATGGAAGAACTTCTTTACAAATACACAAACTTTTAAAAATTCATGTTTTATAAATCAATGATATTTTTTATAAATCTTTGAACTTTCTTTCAAAACCAGTGCAAATATATTTTGAATTTGAGATCTCATTTCCAAAATAGTGAGTTTTTCTGAATTATGATAAATTTTGCAAAATATTTTTCAAACCCATGATTATTTTTCAAAATTGTTGAACTTTTCTTAAATCCGCAAACCTTTTCCCAAAATTAGTGATATTTTTAAAGAAAATCAACGAAATGTTTCAAACCCCAGACCACTTTTTTCAATATCACCACGGACTTTTTTTAATTCTTATTTTTTTTCTAAAATCATGAACTTTTTTTGAATTTCTTTAATTTTTTGATTTGCATTGTTTTTGAAATCCATCAAATATTTTAACTTTGTTAACATTTTCTATTATTTTATTTTTTATTTATTGTTTCTTTAAAAAAAATCCATGGTTGACTGTTAACTGTGACTAGTGAATAACAAACCCAACGACCTTTGAAAAACGGTGTGTTTATGGATGAGTGTCTCGGCTCATTTTGGGTCGGCCCACGAAGTCAGGCACGTGAACGTCACGACGCAAAATGACGCTCAAGGCGCTAAGGAGGTGCTCCCGTGTTTGAGATAGCTGGATTTCAACTGAAGGACTGTTGTTGCTTGACGCACACCCACCTCCACCCCGCTAACACCGGATAGGTGTGGCCTTGCTAAGGACTATGCCATCAGATAGCCCGCGTGAAACCAACCTTCCACGATCGTCCCTCATGTGGGCCTTGATATAAGATCCAAGCCCAACTTGCTCACGTGAAGAGAGTATACAACTCTATAAGAGAGCGGGGTGTGAGTGGTGAAGAATATACTAGTTGTGAACCATTATTCACTATAAAGCCGAAATCGAACTAAATTGATCGATTAACCGGATTTTTGGTTTAGAGTTTTATGATATTATTTTTTGGTTGGCATTGTTTACTGACCAAATTAACAAATATATCAAAACTACTATCTCATTTTTTTATACCGAATGCTCGTATTTACTACCAACTGCTTCATGATCTTGACGAGATCTTCTGACTCTATACCACTCGCATAGTCATAACAGAGATCATGCGATTTTGGTTTAACGGTTGAAGTAGGACCTAGTTGATCGAAATGTGCAGGGGATTTTTATCATCTATCTGTGCATCATGCATATCTACGAAAAAAAACGTGTATCATTCAATTTCCATCTCAAAGTAGTTTTCATTTAAGGTTGGTTTATACAAAACATTTTTACTTCTATGAAACTCGTTTTGACAATTAGGATGTTGAATATTATACTTTATTGAGCACCCTAACAAATTACTAAAATCTATTCGTACTACAGATTAAACTACAACACTATTTGTTACATTATAACTTTCTAATAAATCTAGATAGTGGTTTCCAATTGAATTTATACCAATTATCGCCCATTTAATTTGTTTTACTTTTGGAATGTCTTGGATCCACGGAAACTAAATGGATTGCATGCCTTCGATGGTTAATTTGGCATAGACAGATAAATTGTTGTACATTTGTATATATTTCAGCATGTGACAAATATCTCGTTGGATGTTTCTAAGCTATATGGTTGTCTCTCGTATAAAAAAATGGTTGTCTCTCGTATCATCGAAAGGAAACTTATGGTTGTATCTCTTAGGCGCAGGTGCATGCAGAATTCTCGAGGGATTGCTCTACCTTACTTGTTAGCAAATATCCTTACAATTACCAAGCTCCCTATAAAAGGTCTAGTAGAGATCCAATGTTTTTTCCTCAAAACTCAGTCTGATGCGTGTTCTCTCGCCTCTATTTGGATGTATAGGCAAGTAATCTACAACATCCGTTGTGTTTGAGGTGTTGCTTGCTTGTGATCTGTGTATTGCGGGGTGATTGCTGGGAGGGCCGGTCTTTGTATTTCAAGGGCCCGGGCGAAACAAAAACCATGGAGATCCTTAATATAAACATCAAACCATACTTGAAATGTTAAGGACAAAGACTTAAACTACATCTAAGGTGATGTTCATACCTAATTTAAAGAGAAATTAGTAATTAAAGACTAGTGCACGCAAAGGTAGGATGGTACTATATAAATTAAATAAAATCTTGGTGATTATCACGTCAAACTCACAAATGAAATTTTTCAGTAATATCTATACGTAAGTAATATTCAATGGATTGAATATGAATGACCCTTTTGCAGCAGTGAATAATGAGTAGCGAGCTAAAACATATCACAAACGTGGAAAATAAGAAAATGGGATTAATATATATCGCTCACGTGTGTGTTGTTTGTCAGGAGACGCAAAAAGAATAAAAAAGGGAATGCAACATAACGACTTGAGCATATGTTAACACATATTTGTCGTCTATGCAGGACTTTGTTAGTTAGGCCTGGATCCTCTCCAGGAGCCAGCTTCCGGAAATAGTTGCGTGAAGCCAGCCGAACGCGCCGGCTCCGAGAAGCCTGCTTTGTGGAGACAAGGATCGGGCATGTGCTATTTTCATGGAAACGAAGAGCAGCGGCAGCCCAGCTTCAAAAAAAATGAGAGTTCGTGGGAATTGCTTGGAATGCCACCTGGATACATCCTAGACGTATCTATATTTTTTTATTAAATGTTATTATATTATCACCTATATATGTTTGTATATAATTTTTTATTGTTTTTGTAGACTATCCTGTTAATCTAGTGTTCAGTGTCAGTTATTCGTTTTTTTCTTGTTTTTGGTTTCATGGAAAACCCATATTTAGAAAGGTCCAAACAATATGAAAATTTACGGTGATTTTTTTTTGGAAAATAAGATATCCTAGAAACTTCAAGAGAAAGACCACAAGATGGACGAGGGGGGCACAAGCCTAGGAGGCATGGCCTATCCCCAAGCTTGTGGGGCCCTCGCAACTCCATTTGACCTGGCCTATACATTCTCAATATTCATGAAAATCCTCAGAGAGACAGACACAAGCCTGTGTTCCGAAGCGATCCCATCTAGAGCCCTGTACCGGTGCTATGCCGAAGGGGGAAGCCACCATTGGAGGCCTCTTCATCGACCTTGTTGCCTCCATGATGATGTGTGAGTAGTTCTTTCATGACCTACAGGTTCATGTAGTACCAAGATGACTTCTTCTCTCACTATTTTGGATCTTCAATACAATTATCTCATTTGAGATTAATCTGATGTAATTATTATGGAGTGTTTGTTAGGATCTGATGAATTGTGGAATGATCAGATTGTTCATTGAATAAAATTGAATCTTTTGAGGTTTCTTTGTTGTATACTTAAGTACCTATGTATGTTTTTCAGGTTATTTGTCTTCTCTGCCAAAGATAGATTAGTAATTCTTCAGACACGTGATGTGTTATTGCTACCAAGGATAGCACGACGGGGAATGATCTTATTGTTACGTTTCTTTCTGTCTAAATCATGTCATCTTGTTTATTGCGTTACCTTGTTTCTTGCAAACTTAATACTTTGAGATGCGTGCTGAGCAGCGGTCTTGGAGTGGAGTAATAGTAGTAGGTGTAGTTGGATTAATGGTCTACTTGACACGAACATGATGCCTATACAATATTATGAAATGTATGTTAATAGTTATGAATTGCTACTTTTATGTCAATTGTCCAACACTAATTGTTTACCATGCCATTACCTGCTTTTGAGAGAGTTGCCACTAGTGAACCTTCTCTATTATTATTTGTGTTACTCTATTTACCTATTTTCTATTTTGTAGTTTACCCTATCACTTATCACATTTTTCTTTTAACCTTGCGACTAGAAAGACAAGGGGATTGACAACTCCCTTGCCAAGTTGGGTGCAAGTATTTGTTTTTGTTTGTGTGTAGCTGTTGCTTATCTTGTTAGCTTGAACACTCCTACTGGTTCGATTAACCTTGGTTCTTAACTGGAGGAAATACTTACTGCTGTTGTGCTATATCGCCTCTCCTCTTCGGGGAAATCTAACACCCCCTACAGGAGTAGTCAAAGAATATCTCGCACAGTTGTCGGGGAGTCTTCATCTACCAAATTAGGTTCCTTCACACGAACCCTTTCTTTTTCTTGTTCTATTTTCTTTCCTAGTTGTGATTTGCCTTTTATTTTCCTTTCTTTTTTTGCCAAAAAATTATAAAATACCAAAAAAAATCTTGTGTGGCTACTCTTGCTTAGTTTGACAATGTCTACTCTTGAAAATACTAAGCTATGTGATTTCTCTAGTACTAATAAAAGTTATTTTATTAGTACTCCTATTGCTCCTCCCGCCACTAGTGCGGAGTCTTATGAAATGAAAGTTGTTTTGCTAAACCTTTTTATGAAATAACATTTTTTTGGAAATTATAATGTAGATGTTGCTGCCCATATTAATTACTTATGTTGAATTATGTGATATGGAAAAAACTAAAGTGGGACAATGATATTATTAAACTAAAGTTATTTCCACTTTATTTGAGAGATAGAGCCAAAGAATGGTTTGTTTCATTGCCTAGAAATAATATTGATTCTCGGTCTAAGTGTAAAGATAGTTTTATTAGTAAATATTGTCCTCCTGCTAAAATGATATTTTTGAGCAATCAAATCGTGAACTTTAAAAAAATAGGTCAAGAACATGTTGCACAATCATGGAAAATAATGAAACTTATGCTAAAAAATTATCCCATACATGGACTGAGTCTTTGGATGGTTGTGCAAAATTTCTATGCGGGACTAAACTTGGTTTCCAGAAACCTTCTAGATTCTGTTGTAGGTGGTATGTTCATGGGGATAACACTTGGAGAAGCCACAAAGCTTCTTGATAATGTGACCACTAATTATTCCCAATGATACACCGAGCGCACTACAAGTGGTAAGAAGGTACACTTTGTCGAGAAAATTTCCTCTCTTAATGAAAAAGTTAATGTTATTATGTTCATGCTGCTACTCAGAGTGCTACTGTTTATCCAAACGATGTGCCTTTATCTGAATTTTATTTCAAGTAGCAACTTTAATAACAATGCTTATAGAGAGAACTTTAATAATAATCCTAAACCGTATCCCGATAATTCCTCAAATAACTATCGTAATTCCTATGGTATTTTTTATAAAAATAATAGGATGTCTGTTGTAATTAAAAACACTAGTAATGAATTTATTAATTCAGAAAAAAATCAACACTATGGTAGAGGAAAAGTTGAGTAAGTTTGATGATATGTCAAGAAACATGGATAGGATGAAATGCCTGGTTCCCTAAAAGCTATTCAAGTCTCTATATATTACAATATAAAAATGACTGATATGCTTAGAGCTAGAAGAGAACGAGAGGCAAAGGAGGCCGAATTGTGTTATCTTGCTAATCATGATGAAGATATTCAAATTATTTGTTTATCAACTATTGAATCAATGTTTAGAAATGTTAAAGTTGATAATGATTGGACTGGATAAGAGTCAACTTTAGTTAGAAGGCATCCCAATTATTCGAAGGGTGATAATCTTGATACTAAAAATGATAAAAGTGGGTTTGAAGAGGTCAAAACTTTAGATAGTGTTGCACCAACTATTTTGGATTACAAAGAATTTAATTATGAGAGGTATACCCTTACTGATTGTATTTCCTTGCTTCGATCCATGATTAATTAACCGAATACTTATGATCAAAACAATGCTTTTCCTAAACATATTGTAGAAGCTCTTATAAAACCCAATGAGGAAAATCTTGAAGTAGAGATTTCCATACCTAGATGATGAGTGGGAACCCCCATTAAAGTTAAAATAATTAATCTTGAGTGTAATGATTTATGTGATTTAGGAGCTAGCGTTTCAACTATGCCAAAAACATTGTATGATGTTCTCGGTTTTACTAATATGAGCGAATGTTCTTTGAACTTGCACGTAGCGCATTCAACTATTAAAAAGCCTATGGGTAGAGTAAATGATGCTCTTATAAACGCTAATAGAAATTATGTTCCCGTAGACTTTATTTTTCTTTATATTGAATGCAATTCCGTTTGTCCTATTATACTTGGGAGACCTTTTCAAAGAACTGTAGGTGCAATAGTTGGCATGAAGGAAGGTAATATATGGCTCCAATTTCATCTACAGAAAGGCATGATTTTTTTTCCTACAAAGATAATTAAACCTCCTTATGAATCTATCATGAGGGATACTTATGATTTATCCTCGAAAGATGATAAAACATGATAGGTTGCATTATGCCTAGCTAAAGGGCATTAAACAATAGCGATTGTTGGGAGGCAACTCAATAATTATCTTTTATCTTATTTTGTTGTCAGTATGTCTACATGATTATTACTACTGTAGTAATTATGTTTGTATCTTTTATTTTATTTTTGTGCCACTTTAGACCTTTGAGATGTTGCAAACTGCTTGTTTATTAGGTTCTGTGTAGAAACAGAAACTTTGCGTCAAGTGACTTACTTGTTTCTCTTTATTAGAACGTTATCAATTGCTGAAATGTTTACAAAGTAATAAATAACAAAAAAAATTGCAGTCTCCCAACTTTTAAGAATTTTAGGAGTTAAATAAGTATAACTATTAATTGATTCTTTGCGTATATTTCTGTTTTTGACAGATTATGTTTTGTTTTCTTTGTTTGCTTGTTTTAAAGTTTCCATGGCATATATGTGGGGTTATGGATTGTCAAAATGATAAAATACATTTGATATTAATTTAAAATTATTATGAATATTGTCTTGGCAGTACCTAAGTAAATGATTCATATCATGTTATACTAACTTCTCTCTCACGAGTTTTTGTTATGAAGTTTTCAAGTTTTGAGTGAGATGAAGATATGAGAAAAATAAGGAGCGACAAGAGCCTGATCTTGGGGATTCCCAAGGCACCCCTAGGTAATATATAAGGAATACTCAAGCATCTAAGCTTGTGGATGCCCCGGATGGCATCCCCTCTTTCGTCTTCAATACTACCGGATACTACTTGGAGCTATATTTTTATTCTTCACATGATATGTGTTTGCTTGGAGTATCATTTCCTTTTATTTAGTTTTGTTTGTTGGACTTTACAATAATTGGTTCCTGATCACACCTATTAGGAGTGACACATTCATCTTATTATTTATAGAATGCTCATTTGTTCTTCGCTTATATCTCTTTGAGTTGAGGCAATTGCTCTTGTACTTTAGTTATATTTGATTGAGCATGGTGATATGTTATATCTCGCTTTAATGCTTTATCTTTGAATATAATTTGGTAATTTGCATGAATTATATGGTTGGTCCAAAAATAATGGGTATGTAACGGTGGTATAATAAAAACTTGCATGGACTTGAAGATCACTGAATAAGGATGGGTTTGATTCTTTGCAATAGGTTTACGATATTGAGGTAGTAATATGTGAGTGTGTTGGTAAATACTTACAAGCTAAGTATTAATGTTGGTGTTAAGTTTCATGAGTCTTTTATGCTTGAAAGTGGTAGCCACTGACATTAGCGAGGAAGTCGGAGTACGAGTTATCTTTGATTGACAATCTTTGTGTGTTCAGATCGGGGGGCGCGATGGTTAACTCCTCGCAACCTCCCCCTCCATGCGAGTTATGCTTTTATTCGAGGGCTACTAAAACTTTTGCAATGAGTACTTGGTTTATTGTCGGGGGGATTACCCCCGGGTAGGCTC
>CBMN011749845.1:0-12370 GCA_000582825.1 Hordeum pubiflorum
GGGGGGGGCGTTTGGCTAGTTTTCAGGGGTCAATAATTCTTGAGCTAGAAAATGAACTTCTTGTTACTCAAAGAAGTTGCAGTTGAAACTCGGTGTATCCAATCTACACTCTGCTGAGCTCCACAGCCTCCACGATGGGCCAGCAGGGTTGGTTAGGGCTTGGTAGCTCCATCCGATGTGAGCTCACAAAGGTGGTGCTGCATAGCATGGAGAAAAAAGAGGGAGGAGAGTTGGAGGGGAGGCCTACATGAGGTCAGGGTTCGTGATGGCTCAGCCATGCCAAGGAGGCCCTAAGTTAAAATGTAAGCAAGGCAGACACACATTGTCCATCCTCGTCTCAGTCAGCACCGCATTGCAGATAACATCACTGACATCTGGACCCATATCTGTATTGCAAAACAGCACCTCTCTGAAACTAGCACTAATACTCGCCAAAGTTTCATTGACCTCTAGAGATCAGGCACCAGAATTTGGTTTTTAGTGAAACTTGTCAAAACCTACACAAGCGTGAATCTTCTCATCCAGCTCTGGGGACCTGCACCAGAAATCTGTTTGTATGAAGAAACTTGTTGAAACCTAGGTAAGTGTTGATTGATTTTGCTTGTAACCAGAAACATGAACTTGGCTTTGACTGGAACTTGTTGAAATATGAAGCCCAAAACTTGTAGAAACCCACATATCCCAGTTCCATATGTGTTCCCTGGAAACTCCCAGATTTTTAATGAATTTGAGCAAACATCCATAATTGATTTGCATTCTTCCTTTGAACTCGATTATCCATAAATTCAACATCACAAATAGCAAGAATTACACAATACTTGTAGTTTCTCGTGCATAGCAAAAAATATGCGTAGACAGATGGTCGAAAAATAAATCAAACTCAATGTATCAACTTTTCTACGTTGATAGCAACTGAATAAGGTGAACAGTAGTACATCACTGTGGTAGCAAGAGCATAGCAGGAAGTGATTGGCTGAGGTGACGAATGACGAAAAAATGAGAAACTGGCAAGAGATGAACTAATATATGATACAAACTATGTGCATTAGCAAACAATACCATTTACAGCTGCCTCCAGAAATTGATCTGTGTTCAACGAAGAAAGTGCTGTATGGACCAAAGGATGTGAAGCAAGGGTAGCTGCGGTAATTCTGAAAAAAAAATAGAAGAGAACTTCTATAAATTCACTAGACCGATACTGTTTGGCAGCAGTAGTATAATCAGAATAGAAAATATTAGATGTACCACAACAGTTACATTCTCAAGGATTAAAGTATTACTATATCAAAATCGCAGAAGCAGCATACCCATGACAGAAACGAAGCCAAGAAGCAAAACCCTCCAAAACCTGCGAAAGGAAGAACAGGGATTAACTACCAAAATACTCCTATACCCCTCTCATTGCATAACTATGTCTAGGAATTTCATATATGTAGTTCTGGCCTCTGGGTTCAGATAAGCATATTGAAGCATTAATATGGATATAATGTCTGCCTGTCTGAAAAGAGATCTGTCTGAACTCTGAAGTTACAAGTGAGACTGCTCCCAGCCTATCGGGAAAGGCGTGTATCGTGTAACAATCTAAGCTAGTTTGTAACAACGTGAAAATATGTGCAAACATCAAAATTACTTTTGCTTGTACGTGGCAAGTGGATAGCACATTATGTACCGACCTTCTAATTGAACTGGTTATCTTAGTGTAAGGGGCCATAATATAACCGGTGAAAAGAACTGCAACTAATGAACTAAAAGATGTATCTCAAGTACAGTACTTTCAAATGTACGTCCTAATGGCCAAAAGATAAGGGAGTTGCCCAGAGATCTCAGTTATGGAAGGATTTTGCATATCCATGCAAGATATGAAACAACAGAGAATGGAAATATTGGATTCACTATCCAAGTGTTCTGCATAGCTCACTTGAACGCTATTGGTTCTCATTGCCTTATGTACTTCTTGAGTTATTTTAGCAAATGCTTTACTTAAAGCAATAAAAAATTTCAGAGTCTTTCCATTTCTTCTGATTGGAGTAGGTGCAGGTATGGACTTATTTTAGTACACAAATGAAGCAGGTTTCCTTAGCTACTTCAGCATGTAATGAGTTTGATTGTGCCATACGAAGCTATCTTTACGAGGAAGAAATTAACCTGTTCTTTTAGCTCATCAAAACCCAAGCAAGCAGTCAATAGACTAAGAGCAACATTAGCTGATGAACAAAGGTCATTCTCAAACTGATTGCGCCTTTCAGGACGAGCAGCAATTTTATAACTAGAAGTTTCCTGTCAAGATAGCAGACAAATAAGTTACAATTTCACCAAGAGAAAAAATATAATATACAGTGAATGCGATATAAAACAAGTCCTTCATTGATTATATTAAGACAATCTGGACACTTATTCATCGAGTGTGATAGTACTGGACCGTAAGATTTTGAGCATATGATGTACATCATTCTACTGAACTCGATACTACGCCATGGAAAACATATTGTTACAATAACATCTTTATATGATTTAAAACAAATCTGGTTCAAGATTTGGATGCTCTAGGAAAATCATCTATGATATCTATATCCTTATTAAAATAGAAACATGACCATTGACAACGACGGCCCTGTTTGTTTGGGCTTTTGCTTTTGCTTCTGCTTTTGCAGCTTTTTCGCTTTGGCAAAAAAGCCACAAAAGCTCCTAAATAGGGGCTTTTTGCTTCGGCTTTTGGCTTATGAATATTGTTATATGATGGTATAAGCCAAAAGCCGAAGCACAAAATCACCTATTTAGGAGCTTTTTTGGCTTTTTTGCCAAAGTGAAAAAGCTGCAAAGCAGAAGCAAAAGCCCAAACAAACAGAGCCTAAGAGAAAACTTCTGCAAATGGTAAAGAGAGAAGAACAAAGTTTGTTGCTTCACCAACTTACCTTCCCTTCACAGAAATGAAAAGCCAAAAATGCCCAATTTACAAGGCATACAATCATATGTTCAGCTTATCTGACTCAAGACTAACAGATTATTAAGTGCTTAAAAGAAGGCATGAAACTTCAATTTATAAGGCATACAATCATATGTTCGGCTTAGTTGAATCAAAACTAACAAATTATTAAGTGCTTAAAAGAAGGCATGAAAGTTAATATGATATTGTAAAATGACCTAACAAATTATATTATTATATAGTTGTAGAATATTTATTAAATATGAGTAGCATGCATGGTGGATATTAGGTGTGCCTTTTCCCATGCATGGTGCGTGCCAAGATGGGCCTTTTTTCCATAGTTATTACATGTTAAGAGAATTAGAGTTAGTGGGGATCAACTATTTAGGTATATAAGAATTGAGAGTCTGAGACTATGATAGGCAACCACATGAAGCTAAAATAGTTATGTACCTGTGGCAAGATAATAAGCAGTTCAAGGAAGCTTGGAATAAACTCTTGTTGAGACTTCATTTCATCGCCTAGCCAGTTCACGATGCCACCACCACCCCAGTCCTCCACAGGTACATGCACAGCCAGAGCAGCAATTGCAATACAAATCTAAACATGGTAGAACAAGTGCTGTTGTCATCAGAATTTTTTCGGTATAAAATATGTTTACTTAATTCAATCATTTACCTGTGTTCTAACTTTTGGTGGTCCTTTGTTAAATTTCTTTAGTAATCCCTGCAGATGCAAAACAGTTAAACAAAAAAAGGGATAGCACCCTTAGCAAGATCAACCAGAGCTTATAATTAGGGGAAGAGAGAAGTCCACTTTTCAACTCTCAGCTTATCACTTCGTTAAAGACTCAACCCTCAACTCGAAAACCGGTAACTCCACACCCCCAACTCTCAATACCATTCAGAACACACCCCTCACTCCATTTCGCTGGTCAGCGACACGAACAGCAGCTCGTTGTGGTCGCCCTTTATGCTGAGTACTCTCGGTCATACTGTACGATGCAATTCCCTTATCGCTGGTGCTTTTGGCCGAGACAAACAAGCAAGCACAAGCTAGCCGAGCTAAGCAGAAAGACTGGTGAATTGATTCTTTAGAGACAAACATGTACGCGACACAAGCCAGCTGCCCTAAGCAGCTTAATTGACTCCAGGAAGGCGGTGATGCAGTTACTGTAGGGCACTGTGATGCCCTCGAGGGGGCGTGCGCTTGCCTCATCCAAGCCGGCCAACATCGTCGCCTCAAACTACATGTTGCTGCTCCAGGCGGAAGCGATGTGGGCGGAGCTGCACAGGAGGCAGAGCTCGCCGAGTCCACGGCGGCGCCGGCATGGGGGTTCAGCAGGGAGCGCGGGCGAGCATTGGCGGAGCGGGAGCTCGCAGCTTCCTTGGCAGCATAATCTCCTCTCGCGCCGTACGTGCGACCGTCGCGTCCCTACTGCTCTTGGGCAGGTCAGGGGAGCTCTTCCCGGAGAAAGGCACCTGAGTTTGCAACGGCGAGGCGGCACACCATAAGGCTGTTAGGCGCGTCTGGAGGTGCACGAGCGGTGCGGCATGGGGAGCAGTGAGTCGAGCAGCAAAGGCGACGTGGGCAAGTAGAGGGAGCATGGGGTCTGGGCGAGCAGCGGGAGCACGATGGGAAGGGGGAAGCTCCAGCACACACAAGGTGCTTGAGACTATGCCACGATGGAAATGTGAAAATGGGCATACTATGACATGTGGGACCGGTCACTTTTTTAAGAAGTAAAGGTGACGTGGCAAACGTTGAGGAGGTAGTCAATTTGGTCGAAACCAGTCTACTCGGCGAAAAACGGCTTGAGGCAAGCGCGGGGTTGAGCTTTGAACGGTTTGGCAAGTTGGAGGTGTGAAGTAATCGGTTTTGAAGTTGAGCGTTGATTCTTAAACAAAGTGGTACGTTGAGGGTTGAAAAGTGGACTTCTAATTGATAGTAGTGCAAAATAGAGTTAAACAAATTATACGTTTATATTAAAAAAACTTGAAAAGCTGATGCTTACATATAGAGAGTCTTGCAATGGTCGAAAAGCTTCTGATGGTAACTCCTCAAAATCCCTTTGCACCTAAAATGCAAGCATATTTCAGATAAATCGTTGAGAGTTCGACTAATTAACAAGTTTCTAGATGGTTTGTAAGAAATAGCGTAATGCATCTATGTATGCATGTTTTACCTTGCTTCTGAGAGTCTGAGAACAAAACATGAGAGTCTCTAAATTGCTGCTCTCGTCATGAAGTAAGCTATCAGCTACCTGCATAATGAGAACAGAAATGATTGGGTATCTTCGGGATAACCACCAACCACAAAATAAACAAGATGGTCCAGTGTAAAAAAAACACTTTGCACCATAATTACAAACTGTCTCCAAATCTGAAAGAAAACCCTCCATTTGCTAGGAACAAACTCTGTGTATACAATAAGAAGAACATAATGACATGGTATGGTACAATGAAAATGAATTGCAGAGCGCATCAAACTTTCATGGAATTTTCCTCAACTGATAATACCACGGCAGTGAGTAGAAAAGATTGGATAGGCACAGTCCCACGGCTAAAAAAATGCAACTAAAACTAACAGCAAAAACTGAAGTTGCCCATATTCACTGGTTTTACCAGTTCAACTTGCAGCAAAGTTCAGCACAGAACTAGAATTCAATCTTGCGTCATCTAAAGCAGTTCATAATCCAGCCACTGGTTAAAACCAAGCCTAATCTGCTCTGCGTTTTCAAAACTCTAATCTTGACACTACAATGAACACTAAAGGAGCTCTGCATTAGCTGTCACACCCACAGGCCCAAACTGAAATCCAATAAAATGATCAGCCGCTGGAGAAGCGGAAGAGAAGCACGCTTCAAACAAAAGAAATCTCAATACATCGCTCCAACCACCACTCTGGAGCAATCACACAGCTGAACCGCTCCAATATCGCGGAAATTCTGCGCCAGCCGGGCCAAATCCATAGCCCACATCCCACCCTCACCACACCGAATTCACCGCCTGAATATCTCCGTAGGCAAACGAACACGACCGGGGGACATGAATCGAATCGAGCCGAGGAGGAAGCCCGCGCGCACCTGCCACGCGTCGAGCGTGTGCTGAAACTTCTGCAGCCAGCGGTCGGCGGCGGTGCGGATGGTGTCGTCGGGGTGGTGGTACAGCGCCGCGAGTGCCTCCTTCACCGTCGCCGTGGCCTGCGCCTCCATGCCGGCGCCGAACCCTACCTCCTACTCGACTGAGTCGCCGCCGACCGTGGACGAATTCGGCGGCGTACTGGATCTGCGGCCGGCGATTCGGGGCGGGTAGGGTTTTATGGAGGAGGAGGAGAAGAAATTTGAAACGGAGCAGAGAGACGGGCTTGCGCGAGTGTGCCGGATTCGATTCGATTCGATGGACGGGGGTAGGGAGAGGGAGACGCGAGAGACGAGAGACAATTGTTTGCGATTTTCTTTTCTTTTCCGTTTTTGTTTCTGCGCCGGTGACAATTGTTGTGAGCTGTGCCTGTGTCTCCATGCGCGTGGGCCCAAGTGATCTGATGACATAAATTAA
The DNA here is from genome assembly GCA_000582825.1 of Hordeum pubiflorum. Lineage (NCBI taxonomy): Eukaryota > Viridiplantae > Streptophyta > Magnoliopsida > Poales > Poaceae > Hordeum > Hordeum pubiflorum. The sequence goes on from CBMN011749845.1 coordinate 6,481, forward strand.
TACAGTAATAATAAGGTCGCAGCTCTTGGGTGGCTCTCTGATATCATATCCTTTGGAAAAGGGAAATGATTCTCCCAGCCAACCGGCTACGATTTTTTTCTTTTTGAGCAGAACATCACCGGACTTTTATTGATCATTGACTAGCAAACATGTCCATGCGTTGTAACGGGAAAAAAATGAAAAAAAACATGCCTCTAGACGATTAGGACAAAAAAGAAAAGGATGAGATAGGCTACTTAATTATCTTGATATGGAGCAGTCGGAGGTTGTTGCGACAGGGGAAGTTTGTCTTTTTGGTTGTGAGCCATAGCCGAAGCACGGTAGCGACAACAGAGAGCGGTCGGATTAACCATTCTTTCACGTCGTCGGGGTCAGCGGGAACAGTAGGCGCTTGTCGCCAGGGGAAGCTTGGTAGCAGGTGAGTGTGGTTGGAACCTGCACACGAGCGTGGCCGGAGCAGCATGAGTCGCGCGTGGCCGGGAGTAGCAGGCAAGCGTGGCCGTCAACATTGCCGATCATGCAAGCCACTCGTCGTCAATGTTCGTGGCGACCACTGCTCGTTCAAGCCCCTGGGAGCAGAGTGGCCAGCAGTACACACACATTGTTGGTGGCGACTTCTGAAGATCGTCCGTCGCGATTTCTCTCTTTAGTTTATGGAGACTCGCGTCATTGGCTCGGGTTTGGATTTGAAGTCGAGCACAAAGTAGGTTTTTATGTGAGAAGACTTGTCGTGGTTCTCATGATAAGCTGGACGGGTGCGGGAACATTATCTCGATGCATCATGAACGTGGTCCAAGGCCCAGGCGTGGACGTAAAAAAAATGGCATGCAACATCCCCCTTCTATGATATGAGTTATACCTTTCTAGCCCCATAAATCCCGGGAGTTAATTATCCTTCTTTTATAACATGCATGCCATAATCTTCAGGATTTATAATTCTAGCCCCACAAATCCAGGGAGTTAATTCTTTCCCAATCGATTGTGCTACTTCCTCTCTTTTTAATTCTTCTTTTTTCCGCAGGCTAGTTACCCACGAACCCTCTTATTGAGATTTGTAGCCACCGGCTAAGTTAATTTCTTCGTTTCTCTTCTGTAAACGGATCAATAACTCACCGTCAGTTTGTTGATGTCTTGGCTTGTTGATTATCGCAAGTCCCATGTATATAAATTTATGTGATTTGGTGTAAAAAAAGCTATGTGTGACTGTAATTAAATGATTGATTTTTCTTATAAAAAAATTGGCGAGCCATCATGAACTAGGCCTAATGCATAGACTTAGCCCGCCTTGGCCCACGGAGTACAGGTGGGTCTGGACTTCTACCATCCAATCTCTTATAATACATAGAATATTTTCCTGCTGTCGTGGTTATTGCGGGTTGTATTAATCACGAAGATATTTGGTGTAAAAAAGCTATGTGGGACTGTAATTAAATGATTGATTTTTTCTTATAAAACAATTGGCAAGCCGTCATGAACTGGACCTAATGCATAGACTTGGCCCGCCCTGGCCCACGGAGTACAGGTGGGTCTCGACTTCTACCATCCAATCTCTTATAATACATAGAATATGTTCCTGTTGTTGTGGCTAGTGCGGGTTGTATTAATCACGAAGATCCCGTGTTCGAATCACAACGGAGATATATTTTTTTTACATGTTCAGTAGGACAAAAAAAAAGTAAGGAAAGCGTAAATTCACGGGAGAAAGCATATTACAACGGTGAACGGGAAGAAGCAATCCGTGCTTTATTATTAGGTAGAGATTGAGGTTTCTAAATAACCTGGAGGCTCCAACAGCCAAACATGGCGACCAACTTCTAAGAGTGTGTTTGGTTGTTCTTACCCGGTAGAACGTCATGGGTCCGACCCGTTCCCGCAGCCCATTCCCGCGTTTGGTTAGTCGAACGAATCAGAACCCATTCGTCCAAGGAACGGAATATTCGCTCATTATGCGGAACTGAGGCATGCCTTGAAATCGACCGGACGACAGGGAACGAGCCCTTGTTCCCTCGCCGGCTCGCTCCGCACCCGTACCCTATCCTCTCGCTACTCCCTAACTTGCACCGCCACCCTCCCGCATCTCCCTCTCTCTTGATCTGCCTTCTCCATCCCTCCCCGGCGTCGGATTCACCTTCCTCCCATCATCTCCTTCGTGATGGCGCGCGTCTGGTCCTTGGCGGCGACCTAGCGGCAGCGAGGAAGCAGTTTGATCATGATCTAGCAGCAATGACGAAGCAGCGGGACGGCTACCACGCAACAGGGCGGCTACCACTCAGCGGGGCGGCGAGAGAGGAGGGAGCAACCGGAGGTGTTGCAACAAGGTCCGGATCGGCAGCTGGCAGCGGAGGCAAGGTACAGTTTCCACTACCCTTTGTATATCTCTGTATATGTTCATGTTTGGGCATAATTTATTTCTTGTGTGTGCCATGTTCCTCAATTTGTTTCATATATATGTGCTGATGTGTAGTACTCAGATCCATGGTTACCCAATTTTTATTTCAATATGTGATGTTGGGTACAACCTAGATCCATGGTTACAAGTCATTGCTAGCCATATTTTTTATGTAGGCATCATTTGTAGATGGTCACGAAGATGAACAAAAGAAAATGGATGGCCAGGGGAGTTGTTGTTTTTGTTGATGCATGGCCACGAAGATGAACAAAAGAAAATGGTTGTATGGTTGTCAAGTATGATAACTTGGCATGTATGGATGTAATGTTCTTGGTGGCTTTTGGATGATTTGGTATGTGAACTCATGTATGGCTGATTGCTTTTGGATGTGATGGATGAACTTGCTACCTTTTGCTAAGTTTGTATTTGGTTTATGTCATATATGTGTGATTCTTGTCGATATATATGTTGTCATTTGTCTTTCTTCAAAATACAAAAGAAATGCTGCCAAAATTTCAAATTTTATGTGGTTTCATTTTTCATTCCATCTCTCTAACCAAACACAGGAACGGAACCAACCCGTTCCGCTTTTTTGTTGGTACCGAACACAGGAATGGAACGGACTCGTTCCTATGGAATGGAACCATTCCATTCCGTTTCGCTTGGTTCCTCAACCAAACACACCCTAAGTGTGACGAATTTCTAGCAATGTTATGGGCATCTCCATTCGACTCTCTACTGTCATGCTTAAAACTAACATCTCCACATATCTCTAATTTCTTTAATGATCATAGTATTTTTGCCAAACACTCCCTCCTTGATTCACCGAACTACATCAGCGCAACCAGGTGCAATGCTCATGGAGTTGAGACTTTCATCTTGAGCTAAGCACAGTGCTTCTCTACAAGCAATGGCTTCGACAGATGGGGTCTAGCACCGCGCTCGTAACAAGAATAGAAGCACCCGGAAATAATATGTCTTATGCTCGAAAGATCGCGGCAACATTACTTTTTCCCAACTATGTTGATATAGCTCCATCTACATTGCCTTTTACCTCTCCATTTCGTGGAGGAATCCATCTAGCTCGAACCTGAGGCGGCTGGCCTGTTTTAGGAACAACCCTTACATCGTCCGCCTCCATCTCCTCGATAGATCTTTTTTCAAGGATACGTCAAGGTTGAAAAGCCAATTCTTGGCATGTGGCTCTGTACATGTGTGTATTTGATCATGTAAATCTTCATCTACCAACACCCACACACACCTGGACATACGAAACTCCAAGAGTGAATGTCTCCAAGAATCCTCACTCCACCCACATATCAGACGAGAGATGCCATCTGCAATGTTCCTGTGGTGAGCAACATCTGATGTTGGCAAACCTTGCCCAGCTAGACGCCATGCAAAGTGCCTCGGTTTAGGAGGTATTTCATGTTTCCATAACCTTTCGCAAATACTCCTAGTAGCATATCTTTGTATTGATAGAAGGAGTGAAACAACAGGCCGATGCCACGACCACACTTTCTCCTCCTTTTTGGGTCCGAGTTCGCTGGTGCACCTTCCAGCCATGCCTCTCTACGATTTCTTGTGTGAATTAACACACGGCATGCCAATCTGACAAAAAAACTACCAGACTTCTCTTGACACCACGCCCAACAATCTGGGTAGCTATCTTTCTAATCACGTCAACGTCCCATGGCAAAAAGGAGTTCGCAAGAACATTCTGATTCCAAGTTTTGTTAACTGGGTCGATTAAGTCTGCAACTCATAACCAGACCCTGTTGTAGCTGAGCTAAAGGCCACATCACCGACATCTTGTTTTAGAACCTCACGATGTTTAACTGGTGACCGACACACCTCTGAGGGCCTCGAGCCCAGCTCAACACTCAAAAAATAAAGGTCTGAAAAGTATACCACCTTCAATATCCTTGCACCCAGGTTCTTTAGTTCTCGAATAATTCTCCAACCCTTCTTTGCAAGCAAAGCTAAACTGAATAACTCCATTTTCCTAAACCCCAAGCCTCCCAAGTATTTTGGTTGGGTCATGTCTTACCATGACACCCACGCAGTTTTTCACTTGCCCTCCTTAGCACCCCACCAAAATTGTTTGATAATCTTGTCAATTTGTTCAAACAAGCCACTATAAAGTTTAAAACATCTCATTGCACATGTGGGTAGTGCTTGTGCAACTGACTTGATAAGCACTTCTTTCCCCGCTATTGATAAAAGCATCTCAATCCACCCCTAGACTCTCTTCCAAACTCTATCCTTCAAATACTTAAAAAAACACCATTTTTTGACTTCCCCGTCTTTGTTGGTAAGCCACCTTTCATTGAGAGCTTTTGAATGAACGTTCAAAACATTCTTAACCTCCTCCCTAAGTTCATTTGGCACCCCCTTGCTGAAGAAAATTGATGCTTTTCCAAATTCATCCTTTGTCCAAAAGCTCTGCATTAAAGATCCATGACCGGAAAAACATCATGTGCAGCTTCAGCATTGACTTTCAGGAATAAAAGGTTGTCGTCCCCAAAAATCAAATGGCTCACTCTTGGCGCTGAAGGTGCCACTGTTTTACCAATGAGATCTGGGTTATTTCTCCTGACATTTAACTGGGACGACAAACCTTCTGCTGCAAGCAAAAAACAAGTAGGGCGAGATAGGATATCCCTGTCGGATTCCACGAGTCCGTTTAAATTCCTCAAGGTAGTCGTTGAAAAGAACTAAAAAAGAAATAGTTCATACACACTTCATCACCGACGAAATCCATGCAGGGCTAAACCCCAACTTTCCCATGATTGCCTCCAAATAATTCCACTTCACTCGATCATACGCCTTCATCATATTGATCTTCAATGCACAACTTCTATGTTTCATTGCTTTGTTTCTCTTCATAAAATGTAGACATACAAAAGCAGAGATAATATTATCCGAAATCGGCCTCCCAGGAACAAAAGCAGATTACTCCACCGAGATAATGTCCAGAACAATCCTTTTTAACCTATTAGCCAACACCTTTGAAACTATCTTGTACACCACATTACACAAGCTTATAGGTCAAAACTGAGACAACAACCAGGGATTAGTAATTTTGGGGATAAGAACAATGAATGTCTATTTATTACCTCCATGTCATTTTTCCCTCACATAATTTTTAGCACCATTCGAGACACCTACTAGCCACACATATTCCAATGTTTTTGGAAAACTTTTGACGATTTTTTTCTGGACAAGAGAGACCCTGGAAGCTTCGAGAGGAGACCAGACGCGAAGCGAGGAGACGACAAGGCAACAGAGCGCGCCCACGGGGGTAGGCGCACCCTGAAGCCCTGTGGGCCCCTCGTGGCTCCGTTTGGCCTAATTCCACCTTCATAAATTCTCTAAAATTGGAAATCCAACAGAGAGTCACCCCTAAACACTTTTTCCACCGTCGCAAGCCTTTGTTCTTCCGTGATACCATCTGGAGACCTTTTCTGGTANNCTGCCGGAGGGGGAATCCATCATGGA
>CBMN011749862.1:0-14580 GCA_000582825.1 Hordeum pubiflorum
CACCCCCACCAGCCCACATGCAGTCAACACTTTTGAGCCTTAGAAGGGACACTTGTGAGTCCAAATGCATGCCCCTACTATTGTATTACTAGCTTATTATGATATAAGGGCTAAGAGGGGAGAAGAATACTTACTCACCAGTGTGATCATGTATAGATGGACCCTTGATAACACAGTGCTCAGGGTCAGGGGGCATGATTGAGGACCGTGCGCCGCGGACAGGATCAAGTGGCCATACATGCCCTGCAAGCAAGAAAGGCAACCGTGGGTTGGTTGTTTAATGGCTCCAAGAAAGGCTATTCATGGTCCTCAAGCAGTCAAGCTTACCAGAAAAACGGCAGTTTGGGGCTGCTGCTGCTGCTGCTGCTTAGCCCTTAAAACTGCTAAAAGGGCGCTGGCACACTGCAGCATGTTAGGACATCTGAAATCCAGTGAAGGGACTGGGTGGCAGTTTTGTCATGTGCATTGTTTGTACTGGATACAACAACACTAATCAGATCCATGCTGGCTAGATCTCTCCCTGTCTCTCAGGATAATGTCAGGGTTCCTCACACTAGACTAGACTGGCATATAGAGTATGTATATTATCCTTTATGGGGATGAAAGGACGGGTCGGAGTATTCCGACAACTTAACAAGAATACATATTTGTATACTAACACAAAGCCAAAGGAGTGCTTGGTACATATCTGTCAGTCTGGTGGGGAAAAATGGTATAGATGAATCGACAAATGAGCCTACCCCAACTTGCTTCGGACAAAAGGCTTTGCTGTCGTTGTTGTATGAATCAACCAATAACCTCGAAAGTAAAAAAATTGCTCTTACCACAATACTGATGGAAGCTTGAATTTGCATATTCTTCCAGATCTCATTCCATGACAAACAAACAGGGCTTGGGTTGACACTAGGCGCCACTAATGACCCGATCATGGGGGTGGCTAAAGTAACTTGATGCAATAAGACAGAACCTAAATATGTAGGCCTTTGAACTTGTTGAAGCGACACAATCAAGGCTCCTACACTAGCCATGCAACTGCTCTCGGATTGGCCACTGCAAAGGGGACAAGCTGATAAATTGAACACTCACTATGCTAAACAATAGGGTATTAAACATTAGGCAACTAATCAACTACCAGCGAATGACCAATGGTAACCCTGATCAAGAACACACTTTGCACATACCACTAACATTCAGACGCAGCGGTTTGTCCTAAACCATCATGGAGAAGGAGAACAAACAATAAGAATCAATTCAGGGAACGGTAGGTTCGAGCTCTTGAAGCTCAACTGGAAGTCTTGAGCTCCCCCTCGAGGACTTTGTGGACTGGTGGCAACAAAGTTGCAGCTCCGTCCCCACCCCGGTCCAGAAAGGCACCTCCTCGGCTAGAACATTGGTGGCCTGGTGCATCTGGAAGCACTGTAAGTTCGTAACACGACCATCTTTGACAACTCATCTGAGCTTAGCCCGTCTCCTCGGCATGTTCAAGAGGGAAGCCGGGCAATGGGCAACGGAAGGTGCGAGATGTCTGCCGGCTTTGCTTCCGACGATGACAGTGTCTAGCGACTAGAGGTGTCGTGTTGTAATCACCGGGTTTGCCCTTGTTAGGGCTTGTACAAACTCTTCTTCCTACCAATGTATCGAAACACAAGGCTTTTGCATTTTCTCAAGAAAAAGAAAAGCTAAAGATAAAGTGATGGAATCATATGTGCTCATACCTGCAAGTACAGATGTGCTTGCTTTTTCTTTCCTTGAGATGCAGATTCTATATATTGCTAGAGAAACAAGTTAGTCATCATGTTATATATTGATAGTTACATTAATCCCGAATGATCAAACAAAGGTGCGAGCAGAAGAACTAAAGATGCTCGTGATTTCAAGATTCAACTCACTGACCATGACCAAAGAAATGCTGGCTAAGATGAGACAGTATTTGTGTGCTTCATGACCAGCAATGAGACATCATTTGTCACATGCTTGACTGACACTCAGGCAGAAGATTCAACACCATGTCAACAAATGTTGCATGAGCCAATAATAATCAATCATAAACCTGGACAAGTTAGTCCAAGCATGTGTTACAGTGCACATACGAAACTTCCGTTTTACCAACAGTTAAGTCATAACACGTAACAGATGATGCAGAAAATACTACTGTATCACCATAGCATATTAACAGAGAGACTCAGAAATCAACATGGGGAGAACCCTAGAAAGTGGCATACAGGGGCAGCAGACAACCCCTGCACAAGAAAGTGCCCTGTGTTTTGACTGGAAACTAGGCAAAATACATGGAAATGCAGTAAAGGGCGCAGCATCAAACGGCTACAATGTCCATAAGACAAGCACCTCAGCCAAAGCGCGCGCGCACACACACACACAGGGCTGTTTTTTTTTCTAATCATACGGAATAAGTACACTCAAAAGTGCTTTCCAGTAAAAGATACGCCGGCTGCACGGATGATCCGACTACTCATTCCATCCTACTTCCTAGCAGCTTCCGAACGAATCGAGGAGACATGAGGAAATCTCTAAGACACTTGAATATTAGATCTCCACAAACTCTTTCCAACCCTTGACCGGCACAATCTACCGACAAGAGGATGTACTACAGTACTCTGCTACCACGTACAATGCTGTTAATTAATCAAGTCCAAGAAGATCTTGGCAATGCAAGAAGATCCCTAGTGTTTTCCCAAGGAAGATCAAACAGACAAATTACAGTGGTGTGAGATATCCAAGTACCAAGATAGATAAGGGGAAAAAAGAGAAGGGAATAAATTATGTTACCAGCCGCCAGCAGTAGTGCCAGATACCAAGAACCTTCATCGGAGCCATGCCGAACCGCTACTGAATCTGCAGATTTCAACACGTATGCGGCAGGATGAGCTGTCCGTTATCCGAAACGATCTTATCCGTCAATAAGATCAAGCTTTTTGTCGGCGACAGGAACAATAACCCACATTCAGTTGCAGAGATTTTGTCCCCTGAGATTAAATAAAAAGAGGAAATGAAGAATTAGCGTGGTTGCATGGGAGGAGGGGCACTGCATGCTTGCTTGCCTCCTCTATAAAAGCCCAGCCCCCGGCCTTCCCAGTTCCGCACCACAGCAAGCTCCAACCAGGGATCAGATCACACAGACAGCAAACTCTCCCCTACTTTCACCTCATCTCTTCAGTTCATCAAGCTAAATGGGGAGTGTGAGGAGCCAAGGCAAGCAAGGGGGGAGGATGAGCAGAGCTCTGAAAGAGCACCGAGCCAGGCTCTACATCATCCGTAGGTGCATCGTCATGCTCCTTTGCTGGCATGACTGAGCTCCAAGCTGCATTCTCCTCCATGGAACCCATCAAGGGTCCATGCATGGAGAAGCCACATTTAGCTAGGAACTATCAGTTAGTTAGGACTTAGTACTAGAAGTAGAAGCTAGGAAGGAACTCCCATGCTCATGGCATATTGCTCTCAAGAAAGCTTGCTAGACTAGACATTCTATCAGTTGTTTCACCATGAGTTGTTAGTATTATTTTTCCAAAACAATTCTCCACCTTTTCCTCATCTGCCATCCCTTAGGCAGCGGGATATATATGTGCCTGTTGTATCTTCTTGGACATGTTGTGTATTGTACCCCGTGGCGGAGCTAGACAAAAAAACAGGGAGGGCGGCCCCCCTGGCCTCAACATAGCTCCGCCGCTGAATGTACCCATGACTGGTCTGATAGAGATGATTCAGTGAAAGAACCAAAGTCGAACATGAACTCTTGTCCTTGTAATATGAAATGAATATATATTCTATCTTCTTCGGCTGTGGATCGGAGGTGATACAACTCGAGCTGTCGATAACCTTTTAATCCTGATATGCATGCCTCGCTATATTATGGAGCTCGCAATATTTTATAGAAATAACTATGGGTATGTGTGTGGGGGTGGGGTGAGGTGGGGATAAACATTACCTCTGATTTTAAGAAAGATGAAAAAAAAAGGCATATAATCATACAGGGTGCACAGTGTGGGGGAATGAACGGGAGGAAGTCCACAAATGCAATAAAGGTAATAACCATATACGTATATACTTATTGGTTTTGTTAGGAATTTTGTCCAGATCAAATGATGAGTTGAAGTGCATAAGAAAACAGCTTCATAGTGTCTTAAGCAGCAAACAACGGAGCTTAGCTACCAGAGGCTATGAGCAGTCCTTGATTGTCCTTTTGTACCGTAGTGTACTGCATCGTACGCATCGTAGCTGGATTAGCTTTTGCACACGTAGGCGGCATAGCAGCTCAGCTAGTTTATTTAGAGCCTAAGTACCCGTCCATCAGACGGCGTAATATCATAGGAGTATTATGAATCAATCAATCATCCGCAGAAAGGACAAAGTCGCTAGTTAAGCAGCAGCTGCAGTCAAAGATAGATGTGCGTAGAGAAAACGGAAAAAACTCACCGGAAACACGGGGGCCTTGTCTTGTGGGAGGAGCTCCTGCTACATGTCTCCAGGAAGAGGAATGGAGATGGAGGAAAAACAAAGCAGCACAGAGCAGTATGCAGTGCAGGCCTGGCCGGCAGAAGCAAGCAGCTGGGCAAAGAGACAAACGCACGAGCAGTCGTGCGCGCGTGCACGCCCGCATGTGCACCCCACGCACGTACCAAGGCAGGCAGGCAGGCACATGCAAGAGTACATCCCGTGAGTTTGTGGCCAGGGCAGGGACCAGGGAGCCCGTTTATTAGACAGCCTCTTTCTTTCTGTCTGTCAAGCCAAAGTGAGCACAGAAAACATATTTTGCGGTCCAGAAAACATATAATTCATGATAATTGTTCGAGAAAGGGAGCACTAATGTAGTGCCACACCGTGCCTGAAGCACTGAGCAATGCATAGCACAGATATTGCGGTGTCACGGTCCAGTCAAGTTTTCATCCATCGACATTAATTCATGTCATTGTCCAGTACTAGAGCCAAGATTTCAGGTATTAAGGCAAGCTCTGATTGATTGAGCTTCCATAGTGGATCCCTGACCTTTGCTTCTCTTTCTCACAAGGACTGAAGTATCAGGTATGCACAATATCTTAGTTCTCCTCTATAGCAATGCCATTGTTCATGAGATATGCACCAAGCTTAGGGCTTGTTGGGTCGCAATAGTTTCACATGAAACAGTTCAGTTCCTGAAAGAGCACCATAGACAGCAGCATATATATCAAGATTCAAGAGAACAACAGGCCAGTCGCCTCTCAAAGGACCAGGGAAAAAGGTGCAATTGCATGGAGATACGCCCAGCCACACAGGCTGATTCCAACTTTCCATCAAAAGTGCAAAGCATCAGATACGGATCACTTCAAACCGTTATAAAAATTATTATAGCTCGCTTGTGGATGTACCGTCGTTCCAATCTGTGATTGCCATGAACTTGCCAATTAATAATTATCATCAACAGTATAGCATCGAGCTGAAGCCCAGGTATGAAATGATCTTCACATCAATCTTTAATTTCTCCAGTCGTACAAGAAGATGATGACAGTCTCAGACTACGGAGCTGGATCTCTCACCCTTTGCCTGTGACAGCACAACAGGCAACCGTGGAGAGAAAAAAGGACCTCAAATGATGGAGTCTAGCCTATACAGAGCAACTACACCTAAACTACTCTAACCCTGAGAAAATGGCAGTGCCACCAAAAAAAAAAATCCTAGAATGGAGGGAAAAACAAGATCCGTCATGGAGACCCATCAGTCGCTCCATCGGAGCAACATGACGACGCAGCGGCGGAAGATGTAGAACCTGGCCCTCTTCTCCCTGAAAGCTCTGTTGAGCTTTCCTTGGCCTCCAATCTTCATGGTATGCTCAGGAAGCTTGGTGCAAGGCAAAGAGAAGAGGGGTGCAGCTAGACAGACAACTTGTAGACTGGTGGCAAGTGTGGTATGAGATGAGATGGGATGTTGAGTGGGGGGCCTTTATATAGAGGCACACAAAGTATGATATGCCACTCAAAAGGACATCATACCCCCCACATGCAGGCAGTTTGTTTACGCACTAGGAGGCACACTTCTGACCCAAAACTTATCCTACTCATTATTCTACTTGCTTGGAGCTTAGGAGCTAGCAAAAGGCTTAAAGTATGCAATGGCCATGACCACCCCAGAGAATTACAGTGGTAAAACCAGACAAGATCAAGTGCTCATCCATCCGTCCATGCAACAAAGACAGATCAAAGGTTGTTTAGTGACTCCAAGAAAGGGACTCCGTAAGATATCGTAGCAATGCTTGGAGGGAAACTTCCAGGAAGGTCACCTTGATGCATAGAGTAGAACTGATTAAGCTTACCGCTAACAGGTGTTAAAACCTGGTGATTCGGCAATTAGGAAATGCTCTGCACAAACGACGAGGCTAGGGGTAAAAACTCAGACTTCTATGAAACTTGTCTGATTCCACTTTCCGTCCGCTGGCATGGAGTTCTGACTAATTCAAATTATTCTTGACAGATGTTAACGCCTGGTAGTATTGCATTTATGAAATGCTCTACAATGGACTCAACCTGGGAGTAAAGTTTGGACTTCTACTTTCCATGCAGTGGGATGGGGTTATGTCCAATGTGGTACTTTCATTAGTCATTACAGCTGTGTTTGATACATACCCTCGTGACAGCGATTAAGTCGGCAGCTTAGGACAGCAGTAGGATAGGAACACATCATAATTCTTGGATTCGGAAAATTGTTTTGAGTGGAGTCAAGCATACTAGTGCTCCATGTACTTCAGGTCATTTTACTCAGACAACAAGTTGTTTTGTTGATGCATCTTAAGAACTGAATAATTTTGAATGAACATAAAAGTATATTTCTTTTGTAGTGCCATGAAAACTAGATACTATCTTTTGTTACAGTTTCCTGTCCACAGAATTCGCATATTGATTTGAACTGACCAAGTTTCCGTATTGCCTTCTAGTCAGATGATAGGGTCCTTGATACAAGACCATAAATTATCTTTGTTTCTTGTTTCCCAAACAGAAGTTAGATTGACAGTAAGTTCCCTAGATCAAGGTAATTCTCTTTGTTAACTACTGCAAATATCGTTTACATGTCCCCACTGTAAGAGGGGAGAGGCAGGATATGGCTAGTGTGCAATCTTGTGACATTAGCAACAGAGTTATACATGCATTTGTGTGGACAAACCTAGACTATGCACCTATCAATCCCACATATGTCTGCACTTGACACCTGTAGCTAGGCAAACATCATCCATGCAATCACTACAAGACATCGTTAAGTACAAAAAGGCTGCAAGAGAAAGCAGTAGTTATTGCAGGGCTGAACAGTAATCATGTACGATGGAATCAAATCAGAAGGAAATCTCCATATGCATTGAACCTGTTATGCTACTGAGGCCGTAATATTAGAACAAAACTGAGGATTGAAGATGAGGGTATCACAACGAAACTTCCTAACTGAAGGATGATCTCAGTATGATCTTGGCCTTCCTTTTAAATCATTTAAAAGGTGCCTTTTTGTAGTCTGCATTTTTTTCAATATAAGAAGAGATTTAAAGTGCTTAATGGAGAATGAATAAATTATGTGCCTCCATTATTTGCTGCATAACTTTATATTTTAATATTTTTCAGGCTTACAATATGCAGAATAATCTTAAACTAAGCCAACTGCAACTAGTTAGGGAAAAGTAAAGTACTACTTGCCTTGGAACAAGTACTTTTAGTGCTTCAACACTTCAACAAAGTCGATCCTAGCATAACATGTAGAATTCATGAACTCAACAAAAACAAATTCCACACTCAAAATACATCTCAACAGCTCAATGCTTATGTTGGGAACCATGAACATATCACAACAATATCTGCAAATGCAATGAACATAGGCATTATTAGGGGACAACCACTTAGCTAATAACAATATTAGCAGTAATAAATAATGAGCTAGGCTGGCAACTGAAGCAGAAATAATTTTGTCATTTTTTCACTAACAATGATGAACTTAAAGACTTACAGCAAAACACCTTAGGGAGCAAAACGAAATGAACATGTGAGCAACAAGAAACATTATTCAAAGATCATCACTTTCAGTAAAAGGTATCGAAGAGGAAAATAAACAGATAAAACTGAGCCAAAAATGAACATGCACTCATCAATCTGTCTTTTAGCCCAGCTTAACTCTCCATTTCCATATAAGAGTAGAATTAACTTATGCATTAGAATATTAGATGATATGCACCTAAATAAACTGGATCCTTGGTAATGAAAATAAAATTATTACCACTAAAGCTGATTTTCTGGATATGATCAGATATAGATTGTTTTCCATTTACTCTAAATTTTGAATAACTATTCTCTTGCAACAAACAGGACAGTGCCTTTTTCACAATTTGAGGCACACAGAAATACTTTTCAAATGATACAGCATATGTTTTTGGGTAAGATAAATTGTTCCTTTTGGCAAAAAAACTATGGGCATCCAAAAGCACCACAAAAAAGATGCAGATAAAATACACTTTTTACCGAGTAACACATATATCAGTGGAGGTATGCAGGTATTAAACCATCTCTACATAAACCTCCATCATATCAATATTTCTCCTATTCGGGGTGGATAAAGCATGAGTAAGTGTACAAACAAATGCCAGCAACTGCGACTAGTCACGAACGGACAACATGAACTCGCACAATATGGAGAATGCATTTTTGGTGTGTAGTTGTGCCTTCGGTATAGCCATTAGCAGATGATGTCAACATTTTCTCTCCTCGACATCCAGTGGCGAATCTACTAGGGGGGCTTTAACAGGCTCAAGCCCCCCCTCCAACTTTGTAAAATTAGTTTTTACTATTAGTCTAAAGGCCCAACCCAGCCATTTGTCAGTCCAACCCAACATATATTGGCATCATAGGCAGCCCAGCCCACCCTCAATTTTATTTGTAGATTCACCACTGTCGACATCTACCATTAAGAATCCAGTGCCCATACTAAGAATGAAAATATAAGGTCCATCAGAGGAAGGTTACAAATTTCTGTCATTTTATTTTATTAAGTGAAAGAGAGGAAGATTTTAAATGATGGTCTCTCAAGGTACTCCCTCTGTAAACTAATATAAGAGCGTTTAGGTCACTAAAATAGTGATCTAAATGCTCTTATATTAGTTTACGGAGGGAGTAATAGACAACCATTTGCATGGTCGGGAAAATATAAGTTGTTGCGGTTAGAGAAATAGTGCAAGGACAAGACCAGACAGGTTCCATTACTACAACCGTGAAAAGATAATAGAGTCCATTAACCCTTCTGCATATAGCTCCCATTCTTGCCTTACTATTGTTTCAGTGAACCGGTTTGTCAGTCTGTTATGCAACAACTGTACAGAGTTGCATGGGTTGTCTGCATGAGTCAGAAAAGAACGAGAACCAGCAAGGCAACTGAAGTTAGCTATTGAAATTATTTAATGTCAAAGCTCAGCAAAGTTGTGGTTACAAGGATTAGTAGGAAAGTTGCACCACTAGAACACTAACCAATTGAAGTGGAACAAGGCCAGTGCATGCATAAATGAAGAGAACACGTCACAGTTAGGAATTCTGGATAAATTGGCATATTCTCAAGTGTGCAGCTTAACTAAATTGCTCAGAGGATAGATAAGTCAGGAACAATATGCCTCCTCTGCAAGTTCTAAGGAAACAAGATCAGATTCTTCAATATTTATTATTTAAACAGGACTAGCTTTTTAACTCATTTGCTTTTCTACAAAATAACCAACAGATCAACATCATTAAAGTTGCTCCAAACTAACCAAAGATGCATAAGATCCTACCAACCCGTCAGACAGATTGAAGGCAAGAGATCTTAAAAGTACTCAACGTACAAACACTTATATTTATCTATTCAAGAACATCCTTGTCTGGTATAAATGAACTCTTGTGTTGTGTGGCAACTCTATTGAAACTACCAAATAATTCTGCACAGTTCAACTTGCATGATATTATAAGGCTTTTTATGAAAAGCAGGAGCTTAAACAAGTCTGCCTCTAGCCCCAATCCAAAATGCCTGAACAAAAAGCTGGTGGGATCATGGATGCTCACATGTTCTGGTGCATTGCTCAACTCATGGCTGCTTCAACCATGTTATAAGTTTCGGAATCCATTGCCAATTTCCATCTCTCAAAATGATTGCATTCCAGGAGAGAGAAGATACATAAAGAATACAAATCTGTCTCCTAAATTATATATTCAATTTATTCAACTTGGCTGCGTACTTGCATGTGAGTGAACTCATCCTTGTGTCTCTATAAAGGCTCCATATCTTCACATGCTAACCAATTCCACGGACTCAATCAGCAAACTTTACAGCATATGATCTGCTTTAAACTCTTAACAACCAAAATAATTTGTACTTAAGACTTGTGGACATGGGAGCAGAGAGGCTCCTCTGTTGGCATGACTGACACTAAGTCATCATCTGCTGTTGTCTGGAAAGATAATAAAGGGAAGGTTCGTTAGAGCAGCGGAAGAGTGTCAAGCTCAGATGTATATCATCTGCTGTTGTCTGGACAGGCTCCTTTTGTTGGCATGACTGACTAAGTGTTCGCCAGCCAACATTTGTCCTCAGTCTTGCATCATTTCAGCCAAAATTCAGAGTTTTTTTCAGGCTGATATAAACCTGCAGGAGAGCCACCTTGTCCAGGAGGTGTTAAGAAAAAGAGGCTAAGAGCTAACTGGGACATCAAGGTGCAGTTGGGCACTTGCAAATTGTGAAATTAATCTGTTCTCCAGTCTACCACTGAAGAAACATTGCAATATTGCCTTCTTTCTGTCTATTTAACTTACCACTTTGTATTGGATTTATTATATTGTACATACAGCAGCGGTAAGGGAGGTCTAGGTTTTTCATCTTATTAAAGGATAATTGTATCATGTATGTTATAAAAGAAAGGTTTCTTGGATCCCTACCTGTGCAGTCAGAGCAAACTGCAAGGTTTGCTTCATTATCATCCTTTTTTTCATCTCCCTGCGGCATCCGTTTCACAGCTCAGAAATAGCAAAAAAAATACTGTATCAGGTCTTCCGGTTGTTTTCAGTTAAAAGATACCCAACCAGTCACAGTTTAAAGTTTCAATGTCATCGTTTTTAGTTAGAAGAAACGACCAGTCACAATTTAAAGTTTCGTTGTTGCCAACCTTGTTCCAGGAACAGAAAACAACAACAAAAAACTAAATCTTACAACGGAAGCTATATGAAACATATCATACAAAGTAAGAAATTGCCACCTGATATAAAGTATGTGAAAAATGATCTCTCTATCTTCATTAATGAACAGCATGTACAGATCAGCAACATACAAGAGTAAGGCAACAAAAACACTTATGGAATATCCAGCGTTGTTCAATTTTGAACATACTGATAGAAGTAGCTTCCTAGCCTATGAGAGATACATGGCAGGAGTAGCTGCCTAACCATCAAAAGCTATGTGAATGACGATGATAACGGTGCAGCGTGTACACTAATGCTCTCTGGTTTGTCGAGCTTACCCAGCAGAGTTCCTTGATCATGAGCCATTTGAACAACAGAATCTAGCTCCCCTTGGCAAGGAACGGAACCACGTAGGATTTACTTATGTGCACTGCTCTTGGGGATATTTTGTGAGTTGACTTCCCCTTCAACAGTTCGTTCTTTTTACTTGTTTTTCTTACTCAGTTGGTGCTTTTGTACGGGAAGATCTAAAGGCATACAACAAACATTATTTACGTCAGTCAGAGACTAAGAGATAGAACAATGTGCCAGGTGTTATGGTTTTGCCTAGTGATGAGGTATTTATTAGAGCAGCAACAAAGCCGACGTTCACTCACGATTACGAATGCATCATATAGGTTATAGGAACAAGCACTTGGCAATTGCCATCACACAATGCTAATGTGCTTATATTATGCAGGGATCACAACACTGAAACCTTGAGAACTACTTTGGGCAACCCAAAAGTCTATCCTGAATTGAAAGAGCTACAATATTCATGGAAAATGATTCCAAAAGTAGTCAATCAACTATGAAAGTTGTTCAAAAAATCTGGAATGGGTACACATCTGTCCACAAAATCTAAAATGCGTAAACATCTGTCAGCCAAATAAAGTAAGAGCAGAGATCACATCTGTGCCTTATGTACCTACTTCCTAGTTCTAGCACATAGGATGTAACGTAGACAAACTTAGTCAATTATTTTGCTAATCTCATAAATAGCACACCTGTGAAAATCAATTTTACTCATTTCAAGTGAAAAGAAATACACTGTGCCCACATGTTACTCCAAGTTTCCAATTGTAATAAGGCAAAGAAGAGAAACAGTCATACAGTTTATTCATACCTTACGAAACAAGCAACTTCAATAGTGTGAACAACATCTATCACTGTTTTTCTTTTCAAGTATCTGCGTCTCATATAGCTGGGAGAAGAAACAATCTAACACTTTACATTAAGAGATTATCCATATCCAGACCGGGAATATCAAATGGTAATTTTATAACACCAAGGGCAGTAAGCATGAGGAACAGCCACAGAGGAAAGATCTTCATGCATAGCACCAAGATAGACTTTTGCCCTGAGGAGAAGAGCGGTAGAGAATTTCAGCCCAAATTTCACATCATAAATTAGAAGTTTAGAACATGCAAAAAGGTTGGATTGCTTATGAGGGGTGACTCAAATCTTGTTCAAAATGATTACACACTTTATCATTCAGTACATAATCAGTTAGGTTTCCTAGAAATGCAGAAATCCTTACGCAGTCCATCATTCAGAATCAGAAAGTAAACTTGACCTTTTCAGTAAAAAAATGGTGAAAATCGTGGATGTAAATTGCAATGTAAACGTAGCGCATAATAGCTACCGAATGTAAGTGTTGATTAGGATGATGAACCGAAAGGAATCAGCGTGGCGCAGCACCTTCTTGTGCGCGCGACTCGGTGTTGTCGACCACCCACTCGGCGGCCTCGCGGATTCGGCGCTCGGCGTCGCTCTCCGGCTTCCCGATCGGCGTGGAGGCGAGCAGCTCCATGAAACCAGACTGCTTATCCCTCCCGGAGGCGGAAGGGTCATCGGCGGCGCCGATGGCGCGGCGCACCTCCGCGACGGACGGCTGGGGTGGAGCCGCCGTGGGAGGCTTCTGGGGACGCGACCCCGGCGCGCGCCGCCGGATACGGCGGACAGGGTCCCCGGAGGCGGAGGATGCCACGACGGCGAGGCGCGGGACGCAGGCGGCGGCGAGGTGGCACGCCATGGGGGTTTCGGAGTGTGTGACTGTAAGAGCATGTGGGGGCTCGTGCGGAGAGAACTTAGCAGGCGGATAAAGCAAGCGCTGTGCCAGTGACATGTGGGCCCGCAGAAGTATTGGCCACGATTTCATGGAGCAACTATATATATTCACTTTAAATACATGGCATCATCTAAATTCGTTGAGACGACACCATATGAATTATGATTTAGCAAAAAATATAAGTTGTCATTTTTTAAAATTTGGGGATGCAACACTCAGGGCATCTTCAAGCCGGACCCGCAAACCTCCCGCAACGGTCCGGACCGCGGGAGTCATCCAACATCCACATGTATCGGTCCGCGGAGCGGTCGGACGCGATTTCTCCCGCAAATCGGAGACAAACGTGGGGAGGTTTGCTGGAGTCCAGACACGAGAAACGTCGCTATCTACCCTCTGGCCCACTCAAAAGGAAGGCGGAGCCCGCGCTTTTGTAGCAAAGCATCGCTTCCTCGCCAAAATTCCCCACTTCTCTTTTTTCATTCCCTACCGCTCTTTGCCCAATTCCTGCTCTTTTCTCCCATTTATTTCCTTCCTTCCGTCATCGACGCATGGAGCTGTCGGAGAACCTGCCGGAGATGGAGCCGGTGGAGGTACCGGAGGATCCGTGCGTCACGCTCGCCCGGAAGATCAACTCCGCGACGCGATAGGATCGTTGGGTCAAAGCGAAGGCCGCAAAGGAGGAGAAGCTCAAGAAGCGGTTGGCCGCCGGTGGACCTGCTGGTGGCGATGGGTGTGGAGGTCGTGGAGGTTGGTGCGGCTGTGGCGGACGCCTGAAGACGGGCGGCCGCACAACACAGACGACGCCATGGCCGGAGACTTACAAGCCGTTGTACTACTACGCCGCCAAGCAGCTCGGCACACCAGCCGGTACGGTGCCTTACATCGTCGACGTCAACGCGGCGCCGTCTTCTTCGAGTAGTCTTCGCCGCAGCTGCAGCGGATGCGGTCGGCGCCCGGGGAGCAGATGGGTGTCCGCACGCTGTTCGCTGCAATGCCTAAAGCCGGGGAGCCGGCGTACGACGCGGACAAGGAGATGCTCAACATCATCCACGATGGAGGGGGGAGGGGGACGGGCTATGAGGACGGGCAGGTGGAAGACTCGGATCTCATCCAGTCCGACAACTACCAGCAGCAGTCGTACACCCAGACGGCCACGCGGCAGACGTTCACCCAGACCGATGATGGCACAGAGCAACAACAACATTGGGCCGCCGGAGAGCAGCAACCTGATGGGGAGTGATAACCCACAAGTATAAATGATCGCGACAGTCTTTGAGGGTGTTATTTCACCCAAAATTATTGATTCGACATAAGGGGAGC
>CBMN011750003.1:0-11592 GCA_000582825.1 Hordeum pubiflorum
CGAGCCACTTGAGACGGCCGCCGTAGGCGTACCAGAGCGGACAGTGACGGCTCATGAAGATCTCGACGGAGCCGAGCGCCCACCGGAGCACCTGGTGAAGCCTGTCCGACAAGTTAATGGGCGCCGACCCCTTGAACGCCGGGCGCGTGGGCGTGCAGTAGACGGACTTCCACCCGCGGCAGTGCATCTTGAACCCCGTCAGGATGTCCTCCGTCACCGACCCGTAGATCCACCCAATCTGCATAATTTTCACGCCAACAAATCAAATGGATTGTCGGTAAAGAAATAATGAATGCGAAGCTCCACGAATGCAAGAGCACATCCAAGCACCAGTGGTAGAATAGGACCCTGCCACGGTACAGACCCGGGTTCGATTCCCGGCTGGTGCACTTTTCTTTTCTATCTGAAAACTGATTTTTTTTCTTTTTTACCGTGAAGAACTGAATGATTTACCTCCTTGCCCCACTCGGTCTTCTCCTCGTACCCACAGCTGATGACGTGGATGGCTTCCTTGATGAGGCCGGCGGGGTCTGCGGCGGCGCCCTGCGGCAGCCCTCCGTCCTCGACGAGCGTGGAGGCGATGAACACCGGCGACTGGCCGAACCGCTTCTGGAAGCTCTTCTGCGACATGAGCGAGGAGCGCTCCAGCTCGTCGTACCCCTCGATGCCCTCCTCGATCTCCTCCAGCTCGTACCCGCGCTGCTGCTTCCTGTACGACCCCTTCTTCGGCCCGCCGCCGAGCTTGTCCTTCTTGCCCCGCTTCTTGTAGAACCCCAGGAGCCCGCGCCGCGGCTCGTCGCCGTCGCCGCCGCCGCCCTTCTTGTCCTTGCTCGACTTGCGGTGCTTCCCTCCGCCGAAGCAGCAGCAGCAGCAGCACCAGGACGGCCAGCAGTCGCACGTCATCTTGGGCCTCTTCTCCGGCCGCGGCGGGTCGTACCCGTACAGCGCCTGCCTGTTGAACACGCACCCCGTGCCCACGTACACCGGCCCCTGAATGCCATCCAGCCCCTTCATGTTGATCTGCAATCACAACAGCATCATCAGCTCAGCTCAGGCCACCGCCGTCCGTCGAGCGTCGATCGCTTTCGCTCGCTTCGGAATGAAACAGAAGGTGTCAGTCAGGATGGTGTTGGCTTACGTCGAAGAAGACGACGTTGCGGTTGGCGTATCGGTCGTGGAGGTCGATGCCGTCGAAGCGCTGCGGGAACTGGACGTAGCAGAGCTTCTTGCCGAGCTGCGGGTCCATGAGGAAGCACATGGCCTCGCGGACGGCCTTGCTGTTGTTCACGTAGTGGTCGCAGTCGAGGTTGAGGATGAAGGGCGCGTTGGTGAGCACCGCCGACACCCGCACCAGCGCGTTCATGGCGCCGGCCTTCTTGTGGTGGTTGTGCCCTGGCCGCTTCTCGCGGGACACGTACACCAGCCGCGGCAGCTCGTGGCCCTCCACGTCCAGCGCGCCCTGGCTGCCCAGGTACACCTGGATCATCCCGGGGTGGTCCCTGGTGTTGTTCCCGGGCCACGGCGTGCCGTCCTGCATCACCCACCCTTCCTCGGGCTTCTTCTCGGCCTTGGCCACCAGCCCGTTGATCCGCACCTTGAACTCCTCGTACTCCCGCTTCATGGCGCGCCGCTCCTTGACGAACGTCGGCTGCACCTTGTCCTTGAGGTAGTCGATCTTCTGTGAGAAGTAGAACTCGGGGGCGCGGGGCTCGATGGCGAACTTCTTGCAGAAGGGCACCCAGCGGCGCGCGAACTCGGCCGTCTCGGAGAGGGTGTCGAAGCAGAGCATGGAGGCGCCGTCGTCGGAGACGTAGCAGCTGTTGCGGTCCACGGGGTAGTCCACGGCGAGGATGGAGAGCACGGTGTTGGCCGTGATGATGGGGGGCTCCTTGAGCGGGTCCACCGTGCTGACGAAGAAGTCGATGGGGGACAGCCGGGACGGCTCGCCCTCGCGGTCGTAGCGCAGGGCGAGGCGGTCCAGGTACGTCTCCCGGGTCACCGGCGACCACTTGGGCAGCTGGTCCAGGATCCAGGAGAGCGCGAACCAGAGCTCGCAGATGACGGACACCAGCCACAGCGGGATGGCGTCGTTGGCCGGCGTCATGATCCGGAACCGGAGGAAGAAGCAGAGCACCACCAGGCGGAGCACGATGACGATGCGGTACGGGTTGATCTGGCTCGACGGCACCGGCAGCTTGCGCCACAGCGGCTGACGCGCCTCGGCCAGCCTGCGCATATGCGACCAGCAATGAGTACCACGTAGTACGTACGTCGGTCGGTCAGCGATTTCGAAGTGATGAATTTTGGCTAGGGTGAAAGAGGGCTTACAGCATGTACTCGTCGTCGTTCTTGTCGTCGTCGTCGTCGTCGCTGTTGTCGCGGTTGAGCTTGCCCCTCTTCTCCTGCTTGGTCTTCCACTTGTCGATCCTGTCCTTCCACTCCATGCTCCCCTCCATCTCCCGCTCCGCCTCAAGCTCCTTGCCAGCCACTGCAACAGAACAAGTCCTCTTCAGTTCAGATCACTCTCATGCAGCAACAAGAAGAAAAAAAAGAAGGTGTTCCGTTCTGCACTGACCGCTTCCGCCGAAGGAGGACATCGCCGGGCCACCGGGCCGCCACTTCTGCGGCGGCTGCTCGCCGTTCTCCTGCAAGGCAAGCGCCGGGTCGCGTCAGTTCACAGAGATGGTTGGCCGGTTTGCTCAAACGGACTCCCATCATAAACATTGCACGCCGATCTCACCGAGTAGACGTCGAACGGAACGGGCTCGTGAGGCTTCTTGGGGCTCTTGACCTGGAACTCGTCCTCTAGGTCGTCCATGTCGCCGTCCTCCTCGTCCCCTTCCACCCTCGGGCACCCTGCGGCGACAGCAGATCACGTAAGCAAAGCAGCAAACTCCGCCGAATTGCCGTGCCCGGTTGCCATGAACCGCGGCACTATTAATAATAACTGTCTCTGAACCAATGTGGGTACCTTTGTGACGCTTGTAGCGGGTGTTGCACTGGGGGCAGCACTGCGTGCCGTCGCTGCGCTCGTACTCGTAGCACGGCCGGCACACGGGGAACCCGCACTCGGCGCACGCCACGAAGGGGCTGCCGTCCTCCCGCGTCCCGACATCGTCGCCGCACGCGCGGCACACCTTGGCGGCCTTCCCCTTGGGCTCGCCGGTGTCCATGGCCGGCGCGCGACACTGCGACGGTGCCGCGCAAGGATCACGATCTGGTGATGGAGGAGGGGGGTGAGGTATCGGTGAAGGGACATGGAGGAGGAGGAGGCTAATAAGAGGTGATATAGCTTAGGAGACGGCGCGGTAAGGTGGCGGGGCGGCGTCCGTCACCAACCGTGGGGTGGAGAGTCCGGCTTTGATTAGAGCACAAGCCAAGGCAAGGCAAGGCAAGGCAGATGCATGACAAGCACAGCGTGGGATCGATCGCTTGCGTAGCAAGCCCTGCGTGCGTCTGGTGTAGTTTCTTTCTTCCTTTAGGTGCGATGGGAAAATGCCGCAGTGTTCTTGAAGCAAAAAGGACTTCCGTGATGGGATGGAAAATGCGGAAAAGAAGGAAATGTCGAACGGGGTCCACGGGGACGTGCTGAGACTGAGAAGAAGGCCGTGGGTGAAGCAAGCGGTGAATTGAGACGTCGGCGTAGGGGTGGTTCGCGGTGGCGCGTCCATCGGTGTTCCTTGTGCCAGGGTGAAGCCGTGCGTACGAGTGAGCTTCAAGTCAACTCGTGTATAAATGGGACATGCATTTCCCCGATCTTGTGACTTGTGAGTGGCAACCAAGAACAAAACTTCTTGTCCCATGGGCTGCAGAGCACACCGACGCATTGGTTCTCAGGAAGAATGGTGCTCTTACACCTGCTCGAACGTAAAAGGAATCGTCGGGCGAAGATCAAAGGTACAAAAACATGTTCGATCTAAGCAGGCAACGCTAGTAGGAAAGTAAAAAAGGAAGGGAAAATTGTACGTGGAAAACAATTATACGACTTAATTTGGTTTAACATGTATAGAAAATAGTCTCGTCAACTCTGAACCACAAATTTTTTTTTTCCTGCCAGCTTTTGAAAGCCCACAAATGTGGACTAAACAGCCAATACTAACTCTTGCACAAAGGCAAACATATCCTTAAACAGTGATTATGCATCCCACTTCCCACACTGAGGTGGGGTTCCTCCTCTGGGTTGTTGAAATCAAGGAATATTGCGAGGAAAATTGAGTGCATACAACATCTCTGTATACCACAAGCTATCAGAGAGAGAGAAACGACATAATAGATCAGAAAATTGCCTCAAACAACAGTAGCAGAGGCGGTTTGAATCTCGGTGAAACACTACATGGCCACTTTTCTGAGCTGCGGTCTTCATCATGTGTGCAGCCTTACACGGTGTATCGTCCACCTCTGCTTGGTTTCTGACTTCTCGAGTCATCCTGCATTTGAGTGACACCAAAACAGAGTCAGCTGCAGACATAGAATGTTTTCTACAAGTGCCTAGTGCCAATAAATAAGAAGAGGCATACATGGAAGCTGTAGACCATCTTATCATTGTAGTCAATAACCTCCTTCCATTTCTTGCCAATGTCTACCTGTATGATGAAAGAACGGGGTGAACACATTACAACCATCTCCGACATTCAAACAGCAACATATAAGATGAAAAAAGCCCACATGGCAACATACTTCAATAAACGCACAAGTAAAAAATAGGGATTTGTAAAACTGATGCTAAATAACAAAAAAAAATATACCAAATGTTTGCTTTAGTGCTTTTCCTAGTGAAAAAAAGCTTAAGTGCATCTTCTTCCAATTCTCATACATAGATGCAGAGAGGATGCGTGTTCACGCTATACATACATTTTATAGTCTGCAGTGTTTCAATGTACAGTAACTGCTTCTAACATATTGCATGACACAGACACAGGTAACAACATCAGTGCAGCACCACAAAGACTAGCCTTACCAACACAATAGACTGATACCATCCCTGCAGGCTGCAGCTAAACAGCATCGAATAGGATGATATTGTTTCTTTTTTCCTTAGGTACTAAATTGTATTCACTTCAAGAAATACGAAGAGTGGCCTTTTATCAATTGAATAGAAGCCTTTTTCCCCTTCATGGACCAGTAAAGTTGGTTGTCCAATCGATGCTTTGCTTTATCATATAGTGGGTTATTTACAATTTGTAATTAAATTTTGGTCTTAAATGAAAGCTTTTTTATGTTCCATGTTTCATGCATCGGAGCTGTGGTCTGTATAGTGCTGGGTTGTTTAAAATTCTCCCTAAAATAACCCATAAAACTAGATGCATGCTGATTGTGGACTCTAAAAGAGGTCAAGAAGCACTGGGCTACTATCCCAGTCAACATTTGAACCAATACATCAAAATGTACAAAACTTCAGTTGGGCCGATTTGCAAAATATTTTTGTTCCCAAAACAAACCTGAACAGCTTCGTTACTGGCAGTCTTAGTCCATAATGAAAGCTTATCCTGTCTCTGGCGGACACTAGCAACAACACCACAAATTTCCTGGCTTTCATCGAACTGCTCTCCAATCAGAGCCATGCACTGCATGTTTACAAAGTTAGTCAAAAGGATTCCGCTGGTAGGAACTTAGCAACCTAGATAAAACATCAGATGATATGGTAGATATAAGCACCTCGGAAAAATAAATATTAACAGTACAGAAATTTACCGTTTCAAGCCACATGGTATCAAGGTTGGTCTTTCTGCTAGATATCACAGTCCATTTGCCTCCATTTGCACACTCTGGATCTTCCCACTTTGGTTCTACCCCAGCCTTGAATAAATGAAAATCAGCACTTCCTACCAACTTGCTCGGACGGAAAATCTGATCATACAAACTGCCAAAGAAACCAGGAAGGCATAAGTTAAAGAAGGAATTTTAGAATATAGAAACATATGGCATAATAATAGTCAAAATTTCCATGAGAAAAGAGGGAAAAATGCTGCAGCAGAAGTTTAGCATAACAGATAACAGAAATTTAATTTTACATTCCTGCACCAACATAATCACATGCATTTGATACCGCTACTCATCAAATGATCAAATATGATTATACATTAGGGGTCTTATGATCATGTTTGTATCTGAAAGATATATTGCGATGGTTTGGTCCATATAAGCAAATCAGAATGTGTTTTGTACTGTAAGATTATTATTGCTATTTAGTAATATAGGGTTTTCCCTCATTCCCATAAAGGAAGCACCGACACGTAGAGGGTGCCTAAAAGAACGAAGCAAGGAACAGAAAGAAACAATGAAATGGCGGAGAGACGGAGACTGAGCTCAAGCAATGGGTCCAACTATCAGAACAATCCAAAAATCTTTATCCAGATTCAGTTAAAAACATCAAATGTTTGTTAATCGCAACGTACAAATAATGACACGTGCAAACTTAATAATAAACAACACCTAAGTCTTGTGTACATATGTTGAGATTTCTTGTTGGGCTCCCAGATGGAACCATATTATTCTTACTCGTAGGAAGATTTCCCTTCCACAAAACCTCAGGAGGAAGTTGGAGAAGAAACTATACATAAAACTTGTCCTGCTCAAGTGGGAAAATAAGAGTACAAGTACCATGGGACTGTTGATAACAACGAAATAATCCTCTATCATCTACAGTACCGAATAGTGTCATATATATCATTTCAACATACAACAAAGTTCTAACCAATGCTAGCTAACAACGTCCCACAAGACCCTCCCCGGATATGAGAACTAATAACCATACAACGAAACAAAACTGTCCAAAAGCAACCCGACCTCGACCCACAGCAGTAACAACATCTGAAATTGGTCATATATTCAACAGATATCTTCAGAATAACCTAACAAAATATACTTTCCGAATTTGTTGGCGCAAGGTGGCATATAACTCGATACTGTCCGCCAAAAATCCCCATCACATAACCGCTAAGAATAGGAACCAGCAGAACATCTAGATGACCAGATCAGATCTGAGCGGATCGGGCGAGGAAGCGAGAGAGGAGCGCGCGCACGTACCACCAGAACTCTTCGACGGTGTCGAAGGTGTAGCCCTTCTTGAGCGAGGTGCCCCAGGCGGCGCCGGGCTTGGGCTTGGACTGGATGTCGTACCAGAAGGTCCACTGCCGCTGCAGCTTGTGCGGCGCCTTCGCGTCGGCCGCGCCCGCGTCGCTCTCGGCGGCGACCTCCGGGGTCTCTGTCGCTGCCACCGGGAGCGCGGTTTCGACCTCCGCCATGTCGCGCCGCCGCCTTTGCTTTACGAGGGTTTTGGGATGGGGGGGATGAGCCGCAGCGAGAGAGAGAGAGAGAGGAGCAGTCGCCGAAGGGAAAGGAAGGAGGCAGTCAGGCAGAGGTGGTATGAGCCGTGTGGGTCTTACCTGGGCTGATCTTTTGTGGGCTGAAGAAGCGTAACGGAATTGGCCCTTCGTCCACCGGTTTTAGCGGTCTTCTTTTCGTTTTTCTCGAATTAACGAAATTGTGTGCTTGCAAAAATTTATCATTAAATGGCATTCGTGGAAATCATGGCAGAAAAAAAAACAATGTTCCAAAAATGCTATGCGTGCTTTTGCTTAGTTCTATTCCAAGTTCAATTACTTCCCTTTTGTCCCTTGACCTTGTAAGTCTTGAGAAACTTTAGTGGTCTCACATCTTTCCAAAGAGTGATTACCATCTCTCCACGAAAGTGAACACCGGGATATGTCTTAGTCTCCATGTGCTTCCGGTTAATTCTATTCCGAGCTCGCATGCTTTCGGTTAATTCTATTCCGTGCTCAATTACTTAAGTTTTATTTTGGTCCCTTGACATTGGAAGCCGCTCATATATACTGTGCTCGTCATAGTTACATTTAGACATCTTATAGTTCACAAAGTCTAAACTTGTAAGAAAAAGAGCTATGTACGTAGTTCATTTTGCATGCAAAAACCGCTAGAGGCTGTGATCCCGACCTGGTGTTTGTATAAACATAATGCACGAACTAGATGTTCATACACACACACTTACCCCTTGAACCCACATATGCATACCCTATCCTTATGCATCTCCGAGAAACCAAACTAGCAAATCTGCCTTCTGTTCCCTCGTCATTTTTCTGTAATCTTTATTAAACGTCTGCCTTGCAAAATTCAAACTAGAACCAGAAAACTTCCAAAACAAACTGAAACTTACAACTCCAAGAGTTTAAACTTGTGAAATTTAAATAAACCTTCAGACGACACTCAAAGCTACCGTTGGTCAAATATGAACTTGACAGAGAGACACTGCGTCCCGGTTTGACACACATTTATATCAAATTACAGCCAATTTTAATAGAAATTACTCCCTCTGTAAAGAAATATAAGAGCGTTCAGATCACTAAACTACCTATATTTGTTTACCGAGGGAGTAGAAGGCAAATACGACTTGCACAAATTCAAACTGCTCGGAAATGAACAAGGACCAATTCAATTAACCCCCTTTACTAAATCAACTCAATAATCACCTACAGTAATTATTACATGGATCTAAATCTCTGTTGAAGTTTCAACAAACAACAAAAATGGCGCAAAAGCTGCATGGATATCACTGGAAGCAGAAACTATATCTCGTCTGATCTCCGAGTCAACAGGAATGCGGGAAAAGCTTCTTCTCGCCCCAGAGTCCCTAGCAGCCTTAAGCCCATAAGCTACTTCCTTTAGTTGAACTCTGTCTATTCAAGCTATAAATCATGGAAGAGGCGCCTGATTTGCTCAACAGTGGCAGGCATCAATGTCACGGGACATCTTTTATGCTGAAAGTAAAACAATCGACAATGTCACAATATAGATTTGGAACACAGAAAAAAATGATGGCTTCCAATGGCTGGTTTAGGAGAATATCTACCTGAGAGACAGACTTGAATATGCAACTGTAGCAGAACACAAAACCAGAAACAGAAAGAACGGACTGGTTGTTGCGCTTTTGGCAGCACAGAGGGCACAGCGTCCTGTCAGTTGGCAAGGGAAGTCCATCTTTAGCAACCTGATGAAATGAGAGCACAATATCAAACTGCTGCCGTAAATAACTACAAGTGCACTGACAACAGGCAACAGCATAGTTGCAAAACAAATACTTTTGCTGTCACCCATGGTTCAGATCAAGAAGTTGCTGGCGATGCCAGAGAATGGTAGTAGCTTTCCTGTAAACATTTACAAGTATATACCACATATACCTTTGGTAGCGGCGGCGGAGGAGGTGGAGGGTATACAGTCGGAGCTGACATTCTTTCTTCAGCAGATTGATACCACCACTCCATCATCTAGATAAGATCACCAGAAAGAGAACATTTAGTGCGCTTCCACAGTGGAATCATGCTTTGCATCACAAAGCATCTACCGCAGGAAGAACATGAAATTACACATTAAAAGACGTTAAGAGAAATCACATGCCAGTACTATTATTCCATTCTACCTAAACTGTCCGCGTGTAAAGAAAGTTTATATGAGTAACAGAACCTTGAAAGATTTTTTAATCTCTTGAATTCCTACGGAAGAAGTTTGAACTGACCTTGAAAAAGAAGACCGCGGCAATTAAACCAGTTTGTGCATAATCTAGAGTCGTGTACGTACAATTAAGGAGCACCCTTTGGACAGTCTGCAGAAATCATATAAAAATAATCTTGTTATAAGTTATTACTAGACAATTCATACTTGTACGAAAATCCCGCTATTGAATAGTGTCTATCATTTCCTACCTTTAACCATGGAGGACCACGAAGTCTCTCGAGTTCACGGCTTCTAATTCTTGATATCCTAGAAGACGAATCCATCTACTTTGTCAAGGAAAGGCAAGAGGAAGCATCTCAGCAGAATAACCATATGTTAATATGGAAATGGTAAATGCTTTTTTTTCATCTCATTAGCTTTTGTCATCTCCTAATATGGAAACGGTAAATGCTTTTTTCATCTCTTAATATGGAAATGGTAAATGTTGTTTTGATTAAAAAAAGGCTGTTATAAGAAAGGAAAATTCAATGCAAAAGATTAGATATAATGTATGAATCACGATAATAAGATCAAAAGTATGGTTCCGTATATGTTGCGCTACATGCCAACCAGTAATATACGCTCTAACGGAAATTGGTAAGTATTATACCAGCTCTTGTCCAGTAGCACGACAAACATGAAGCCCAAGCACATGAAGTCCTGGACTGTAAAATGCAGTAGCATCCAACAAATACAGCAACTGGTAAGCAAATGAAAGGCCTGCAAATCAATATAGCACCATAAGTTAATCTATGTTGCCCATGTGATGAAACAGACAGAGCAGCGATGCACAATTACGTTGCATCATCAAATGTATAAAAAAGGGATAAACTAATAAAGTCTACAGGCATTGCAAAGTTACAGACTGACCCAAGAGAAGGCAGGTCATACAAAACTAACAAAACAAATCGCAAAACTGAAACTCGTAGGCATCTTTTAATGGTCTTATATAAGAGCAATACAGATGAAATGAGCTTTCCAAAATTATTAGCTACAGAAAAGGCTTTAAACAAGTTAGGATTTATACAAGATGTTCATATATATGAGTAGTGGATCAACCTTCATGGGTCGCATGAATCCATGGATAACAAACACCTATTAGTGCCGCAAAATTGGTCCTAAGGCGCGTGAGATGTGACACTTCTCCCGCTGTAGTCTCAACTTGTGCTTGAGAAGTCTCCCCTTGTTGATCTGATACAAAGCCAGCTTCGTCGAATCTAACCTCATCCTGATCCCATAGGCTTGCCTGCAATCTTGCTTCTCTTTCTTTGTTATATACGGACTGCAACTTTGACTTGAAATACGGTAAAACAACCTATACAAATATTTGGAGCAGGTTAATAGCAGAATTCGTCCAAAACAGAGCTGTTTCATGATTTTCATCATTGCACTACATTACATATTTCATAGATCAATTTACAATCTTATCTTAACGAGACAAAAATTTAAAAACTAGATGATTAAATTTGTCAACTGCAGAATCTATGAAGATGTGCACATGCTATTGAAGAAACTTGGGAAATGTATTGTAAAAGTAGAAAATCACAGCTGTACAAGAGCTTGAGTAAAGCACGTACTCCCTCCAATCCAAAATAAGCGTTGCAGGTTTAAACTAACCTTAGTTCAAAACTGCGACGCTTATTTTGGGTTGGAGGAAGTATCATATTTCAACATTGAGATGCTAAGATAAATAAAGTTACACACCAAGCAGATTGAAAACAAGTACATTAAGCAATTGGGGCTCAATATGCCTGCAATTCAGGCATGGGCAGACTATCAGCAGCGCAGCGTATTATAGATACAGATTAAATATTACTCCCTCCGATCCAAAATAAGTTTTGAACTAAAATCATGACACTTGTTTTGGATCGGAGGGAGTACATGGTAGGAACTAGGGTTCTACCAGGCCTAGACCGTAGGTTGTAGGGGTGGAAGGATGGATGGCGAGGGGTTGGGCGCGGCCGGCGGTGCGACGGCGCCATGATCGCGCGAGGAGGAGGCGGCGGCGGTGAGAGAGAGGCTAGGGTTTAGGGTTCCGGCTCCTAAGGGGAGCCGGGCAATAGTTATGACTTATTGCTTAATTCC
>CBMN011750068.1:0-11520 GCA_000582825.1 Hordeum pubiflorum
AACATGAAGCCTGATCTTACCAAAATGTTTCGAACATGCTCAAAATTATTTTAGGAGATGCCGAATTTTACGGATTAAGCCGACACTGAAAACGGTTATAGTGAGAGTTTGGGTTGAAATTATAAATACAACACCCTTGCAAAAGTCTCCTTGCAAGTCTGGGAGTCAATTGGATGCTATGGTCGGCAACGAGCTCCATGTAGCTCCCTTTTGCATACAAATCACACGTATTGATAATTCTTTAGACAACCCCACTAATACTCCCTCCGTTCCTAAATACTCCCTCCGTTCCTAAATATAAGTTTTTGTAGAGATTCCACTAACAGACTACATACGAAGCAAAATGANNNNATCTATACTCTAAAGTATGTCTATATACATCCATATGTAGTCCGTTAATGGAATCTCTAAAAAGACTTAGGAACGGAGGGAGTATAAGTCTTTTTAGAGATTTCACTACAAACTACATCCGAATGTATATAGACATATTTTAGAGTATGGATTCATTCATTTTGTTCCGTATGTAGTCCATAGTAAATCCTCTATGAAGACTTATGTTTAGGAACAGAGGGAGTAGCATGCATGCACGCTTGCCCTAACTTGGCTTCCCAGCATAAGCTAGCGTCACTCACCATTGGCCATTGCACTGTCCACGGTCACCACGGATAAGAACACAACTATATTTGGTAGTATGCGTACCCTCGAGGAAGATAGACAGAAGAGAGCAGGTTCAGGGATGCTTTCACGCGTGCTGGTGCTGCCTTTTGTAATCGGCCGGCGACTGAACTGGCAATGGAGCTTCAAGCATTGGAATCAAACTGACCTGCCAAAGCAAGAGACATCTCTGCCAACTTGCACCAAAGCCTTGTTTACTTATGCTCCCACTTGCTAGGAAGCAATCAAGCAACCGGGCCGTACGTACATGTGCACTGCAACGATTATCTTTTGGAGATGAAAATTTGCACGGGCGTTAGAATATGGTTCACTTTGAAGTTTGAACGGCCGGTTGCACTACTAAACAGTCACTTGGCCCGTAGAAATAGAATACTACTCACGTTCTGGACCATCGCGACCAGTCAACTGTCGCTTAGCTCGCTCAACGAATTTTTTTTTTGAGAGTACGCAATTACGTACCGTATTTTTATAGAAGGAGGGAAATAGTTACAAGAGTCCTCTAGTAGATGCGAACATCTACAAAGGTACACCCACTCCAACACTCTAAATAGACTACTCTCTCATAAAACGTTGTAAAACTCCTACTCCCTCGTATGCCGTTTTCCAATCTTTGATCTCGTCCAGGATGAGGGAAACTAATCTCTCAGTGTTGACCTGCTGATGCACCCTACTAAAGACTCCAGCGTTGCATTGCTTCCACAGCGCCCAGGTCGTGCAGATGACTAGACTGTCAAAACCTCTTTTGTCCACCGGTCTAAAATTAGCTTTGTTGAGGAGCCACCAGTCAATAAGCGTATCGGTCTCCAAAGGCGCCTGGATAGGAAGCCGGAGCATGTCGAAGAAACGGTGCCAAACCTCCTGTGCGTATGTGCATTGCATGGTGATGTGTTCCACCGTGTCTTCACTTTGCAAGCATGTAAAGCACGCTGAAGTTTGATCATGTAATCCATGTTGTGCCTATGATCAGCCGTCCAAAGGCGATGTTGCGAGGCTAGCCAAGCAAAAAAGCTTCAGCTTGAGGGGTGCATAGCTTCGCCAAATCGCAGTCGCGGCCGGGGTCCGAGTCAGACCCTCGCATAGTCTGCCATATGTGGCCTTGGCCGAGTACTTACCCTCCTCTCTGGCACATGGCCACCAAAAGTTGTCCGGACTATGAGTCTCCCGCTGCACCGTGGTTATGGCATGACGTAAGTGCATGAGCTGAATATGTGCCATGAAGGAGATGTCACCGATGATGTCCAACATCCAAGAATCGTCCCTAGTGGCCTACTCGACTGTTCTGTCGTTGATGACCCGAGTCCCGACCATGACCAGGATGCATGGCGCGATGACAGCCACAACGAACCCGTGTATCCATCTGTCCCTCCAGAAAGGAACTCGGTCTCATCGCCCCACCTGGATGGCAACCAGACTGTCGAACACCACTCGGGCATCTCTGTCGACGACCAATGCAAGTCCATTCCAAGGTTTGTTAAGATCCACTCTTCTGAGCCACTCCCATATCGAACCCTCAAAGCAAGAGCCTGCAATTTCAGATTCTTCACCCCAAGTCCTCCGAACTTGAACGGTCTGCAAATTGTATTCCACGCCACCAAACATCGTCCTCCGTTCGCTTTGTCTTTACCTGCCCATAAGAAGGATCGCATCCAAGAGTCTATGTCGTCAAAAACCCAGTTGGGGGCCTCCAGAACCATGAGTTGATGCACTGGTCTTGCGGAAATCACAGATTTGACAAGCACAAGCCTGCCCGGTCTTTGAATGAGCCCCCTTTGCCACGCCGGAATAAATCTTCTCACCAAATCCAACATGGGCTGCCAATCCGCTCTCGTTAGATGGTTCACGGCCAGCTGCAACCCCAAGTAACGGCATGGGAACTCTGTGAGCCTGCATTGTAACAGATTACCAACTCTTGCCTTATCCTCCGTACTTCCACGAATTACCGTAGCAGTGGACTTTCTATAGTTAACCCTCAGCCCCGTGGCTTCTCCGAAAGCATCAAGCTCTTCTTTGACAAATTGGATGTCGGTCCTGCTTGGACGTATAAAGAACACCACGTCATCCGCATAGATGGAGATTCGTTGCGTCGCCGAAATGCCTCTGTAGGAGCTAAACACCCCTTTCTCAAGTCCTTTAGCAACCATGGCAGTGAGGGCCTCCATGGGCATGGGGCTCCTTGCCTAAGTCCCTGGGCATGGAATATGCGCCTACCTGGCATTCCATTGACCAAGATACGCGTAGAGGCCGATTGCAACAGAATGCTCACCCTTTGTCCGAAACCTTTGGCTTTGAGGATCTCAAACAGAAACGGCCAGGAAAGAGAGTCGAAAGCATGGGAGATATCGAGCTTGAGGAAGACACTTGGACATTTTCTCGCCGAGATCTTCCTCGCCACTTGTCTGACGAACAAGAAGTTGTCATGGAGGTTCCTATCTTTAATGAACGCAAACTGATTCAAGCCACCATGTTCTTCATGTGGGGTCGCATCCGAGTAGATAGAAGCTTGGCGAAGATCTTGGCCATGTTGTGTGGCAAGCTTATTGGTCGAAAATCACCCACCAGCTCCGCATCCGCCTTCTTAGGAAGAAGCACGATCAACGCCCGGATTAGCTTAGCAAACCCTCTTCCATCTCCAATGAACAGCTTCATGATGACCGCCATGATATCATGCTTGATTATCGGTCAAGCACAGTGAACGAACTTCCCAATGAAGCCATCCGGTCCCGGAGCTCTATCCGGATGCTGTTCTTTGATAACCGACCACACCTCCTCCTCTATAAACATCTCCTCAATGTTGTTCATCTCCGTCGCAGTCAGTCCCAAGAAGTCCAGGTCCAAAGTGTGGTTTCTCACACGAGCCGTCCCAATGAGATTGTGAAGGGACTCCGAGAAAACCTCCTCCATGCGAGCCTGATCCGTAATGATCTCCTCCCCATGCTTCAAGTGCGGGGTGAAGTTTTTTGCTCTACGCCCATTAGCCACAGCTTGAAAGAACTTAGTATTTGCGTCCCCTTCACGAATCCATCGGTACCTGGAACGTTGTCTATCGATAGTTCTTTCCAGAGAGCCTAGTCCGAGCAATGCAAGCTTTAGAGTACGCCTGAGCCATGTCTCGAGCGGAGAGAGCTGCCGAACATCCAGAGCTTTATCGAGTGTAAAAATCACCCAGGTGGCCACCGTGATCTGCACCTTGATGTTACCAGCTTTCCTTTGCCCCCAAGCTTGAAGGGCAGCCGCAGCGTTGCGGAAGAGAGCATCTAATCTTTTGAAGGGGTCCACAACGCTATCATCACAAGTTCAAGCCTCCCTAACTGCCTCCTCAAAACCCTCCAACTTAGTCCAGTATAGCTCGAAACGGAAGCGTTTCTTACTGACCAATGGTGCACTAGTAGTGAGGTGCAGCGGTACATGGTCTGACACCCCGGTAAATAATACTTGCAGCAAACAATCC
Source organism: Hordeum pubiflorum (assembly GCA_000582825.1). Lineage (NCBI taxonomy): Eukaryota > Viridiplantae > Streptophyta > Magnoliopsida > Poales > Poaceae > Hordeum > Hordeum pubiflorum. The sequence continues at coordinate 4,124 of CBMN011750068.1, forward strand.
ATGTAATTCAGCTCCCAGTCCACTGAGACCAGCACACGGTCAATCTTCGTGAGAGTCGGTGTGTCCCTCTTGTTAGACCAGGTGAACCTCCTGCCATGCATATATAGCTCCTTGAGTTCATTATTGTCCACAAAATTTCTGAACTTATTCATCATGCTCCTGTTAAGATTTGTGTTGCTCTTTTCCGACGCCCTTAGAATCATGTTAAAGTCTCCAAGGACCATCCATGGTCCGGGGCACACCGTCCTTCTAGCCTCCAACTCTTCCAAGAACTTAGTTTTGAGATCGTCCCCTTGGGTTCCATAGACCACCGAAATCCACCGCTCTTCCCCTTTCTTGGGGCATACCCTGCCCGTTAGGAAGTTGGGGTCCATTTGTAGATGATCCACATCCAAGATGGTAGAGTCCCAAGCTAAGAGAATGCCACCACGAGTCTCTAATGCCGGCAAGTACGCGAAGCCGTCAAAAGACAGCCCTAAGCATTGCATAACAACATATTGGTCGATTACATCCATTTTGGTTTCTTGGAGACATACTAGACTAACTCTCAATGGACTCACAAACTCCTTCACGGCTTTGCGCTTGGCCGGATTGTTCAAGCCGCAAACGTTCCAACATAAGATGGAGCGGTTTAGATCCATAGTATAGGGAAAAACCACCAACACCCTCGCCAATAGAGGCCTAGATCGCCTCCACCTCCTTGCCGACCACAGCCAGACTGTCCCCAAGTGGAGCTTCCTTACCGAATAAGGCAGCGATGATGTGAACGTGATGGTCACAAAGGGGGGCGTCGAAGAGATCCTTGAGCTCTTGCACCGCTTCTTCGTCCGGAACCAGATCGGCAGGGACGATCCCGAGAGCTCGAAGCAGCACATTTTCTGCCGGAGTGGCCTGACGGTCGACGTGGCAGTGCGCTTGGCTGCACGGGTGTTACGGCGAGGAGTGAACGGCTCAGCCATAGATGCCTGGACCTCCTTGAGCAGGGGCGGCGCCAGTCTCTTGACTATGTTGGCGTAGAAGGTTTTCAACTTAGCGAACGCCACAGCCTCCTGGTTGGTCATTCCTCCCGTGAGAGCCTCAAGCTCGTGTTGCTTGTCAGCTTCTAGATCTCCTTCCATCCCTGGCATGACCCCGAAGGAAGCTTTCGGCTGCGCCAGCTCCATCTCCAGGCCCGTGGTGTTGATTTCCTCCGGCAAAGTCACCGTAACCTCTGGCTCCTCCGTACGTAGCGATGCATGGCTCCCTGCATGACCCCCATCATATGGGTCCCCCAGCGCACTAGCCTCACGGGCTGGTTCATCCTGGGCCTCGGCATGCAGGCCTGAATCTTTGCCTGAAGGCGCAGCCGTCGCGGGGGGTAAAGTAATCACCTGCTCCCCGCACGCAGCTTCTCCTCCACTTCGTTCTTTCGCCACCGCTCGCTCAACTAATTAACCTGATGTTAAACACCCATCCACATCTCCTAAAACCTCCATTGGATAAGCATTCGGGCTCTGTTCTCCATGGCATGCAACCCTTCTTTTGGTTCAAGTGGTGTGACAGACAATTTCTACTTAACTGGCCAATGGCACTTTCAGCTCGTCTTTTCTGACACCACTGATCTTGAACGGCGTCTCTATAGACGCAGTTTTAGTGGAGCATATAAAAGCTCCAATATTTTTTTTTCTTGAAATGGACCCTGCCTGTAAAGGGCGTGTACTCATGAAAAAAAAATGGATCCTGTCGGGGTGTGGGTCCAGTATCATAATCGACATGGCTGCAGCCTATGTAACGCTATGTGTCTATTCGTTGGCGATTTTTGTCTCGGTCGGCTATCAGTCGACTTTTCTATTCTTGTTGGTTTTTCTGTTGAAATACTTTTCGAGGATTGCATTAGCGCTCGGTTTTTCATTATTATTATTTTTAACCGATTTTTATTAGAAAACACTTTCAAAATTTTCTAAAAATGTTTAAGATTTTTTGAGTTCCAAAAACTGTTCACAAATTTGAAAAATATTCATAAATTTTAAAACAATCACGAATATGAAAAAGTACTCATGAATTCTAAAAGATGTTCAAGAATTTTAATAGTGTTCGTGAGTGTCGAAAAAAATTCAAGATTTTGAAAAACCCTTAAGAAAATTATATATGTTCATGGTTATAAAAAATGTGTGTGAATTTAAAAAAAAATCATGAATTGTAAAATGTTCACATATTACAAATAATGTTCAAAAAATTAAATTATATTCCTGAATTTCAAAAATATATTATAAAATGAAATATATTCATGAATAAAAGACAAATATAAATAGAAAAGAAAAAAGGAAAATAAAAAACAAGTTAACCAGTAGAGCAAAGAAGAAAATAAAAATCAGAACGGGACCTACGTTTGCTCAATAGTGAATATGGGTCATCCTACATGACTGGCTCAATTGTGCCTATGGGTCTACGTTTACTCCACCGCCTCTATGGTACAGAGCAAAGCGCGTGTACCATCCAGTGTATATTGGTTTCATCCGGTGCTCCATGTATTGTAAGATCATCTACAGTCAGGCCCCCTATTTTTTCCGTAAATGTTTGTAACATCTGCTCATTTAGTGCCCGATCAAAAAAAGTTGCCCCAACCAGATCCTTTACTTAGTCCTTATACGCCCGGACTGAACGACGTCCATCAAAACAGGACCAAATGTAGGGACGATATGAGCGCGGCCAGATGCGAGTGTCAAGTTCATCTCATTCATATACATTGATAGCCCTACTACAATGAAAGAGATTTTTATTTTATGATTTAAAAAGACTCGTGCAAACATCAATGTTCCGTTTGTGAAGGAGATAGACCATGACTATGAATCTTCTCTGTGATAAGCAGAAAAAATTCATAGTAAATAATGACTGAAACTTGTCGCTTATGGACGACCCGGCTATTTAAGCTGGCCAATTAGCTCCTTAGACGGCAAGGTGGGACTAAAAACATTCGAAACCCACCAGCCCAATACAGATGTGAAAATCTTAAGTATGAGAAATTTATTTCCTTGTGCATGCTCTCATGTGTTCATTCTTATTAGCTACTAGTCCCGGTCAAATTAAAGTGGACCATTTGATATAATCACCCTGTGGAAAGAAGCCAAAACTCGAACATCCAATTACCCCGTGCGCCTAATGCCCTTTGTGGGCGAGCCAATTGCCGTAGTTGTGGCTCCGGTGTTGCAGATCATGCCTAAGTTACAGAGGATGTGTGTGGGGCTTTTCTTTTTGCCACCATCAACGGAGCATCTGAAGGTGGACTCACTTATACCCTCAGTCGCGGTTTACATGCCACTACACCTCCTCTGGAACCTAGCCAGGTGGCCGCAGATGAGGAGGGTGTTGCTCCTATGGGTGTTTTTGTGGTTGGTGATGTCATGTCGATGATCCCTATGGTTGATGATGCCTATGCAGACAGTGTGTTGTGCCTGCTCCTAGGATCCTCTTGGTCGATGACAACTATTCAATGAGTTTGACGGTTTCCTTGACAAATGGGTGGCTGGTCAACCTAGATCCGGTAGTATAAGTGGCTACCTCGTGAAGAAGAACCAAACATGGAGAAATCAAAGAGGCACAAAGGTAAGAAGGGTGGCGCCATCCGAAAGGCGTCCGGATTTCATGATGGAGGGTGCTCGGTTTATGTCATTGTTGGAGTTGTCGTCGGGAGTTTCGTTGTGGTTTACAAGTGCCGAGAGTTGCAGTTATTGTGTTGGGAGGGGCGCCTGAGCAGTTTCGGTGTTTCGAGCTTTGTAAGTAGAAGGTTTATGGGTTGTTTGTATTGGTTTTCTCCCGTTTTTCGTAAATTAATTGCCCCGACTCTCTTCTTCTTAATTAATAGACAAGGGAAATCTTTTGCCTTCATTTCAAAAAAATCATGTTGCGGTGTTGGTTATTGTTTATTTCCTTGTGCATGCTCTCACGTGTTGTTGTTTATACTCATAGTTCGACTTTTGTGCGTAGGTTTGTGTCCAGATTCTAATCTAGAAGCTTGTGCTCGTCGCGGTCGTCCTGGGTGCCTCGTAATGGCAAGGGTGAGCTATCAAGCAAAAGCTCCGTGCTTTGGCACCAATGACGATGACGTATGCGGGCGTCGCTGACCTCTTGAGGTCCTCGTTGTGGTTCTCCTCATTGTGCCAGGGTTCCAGATGAAGACCTCTGTTCTTCCTGGACTCGGCAGCGGCAACTCTTAGCGTCATCTTTCCTCCTAAGTGCGTCGTCGTGGAGCCTAGGTGTCCTATTATGTGTGTTGTGTCTGTTTTCAGGCCTACATGTATTAGTTTTCGGTAGCATTTTCGCGCGTGTGTGGGTGTTGTCCGGTTATCTCGGGATTCGTTTTGTAATAAGGCCTCCTCATTGCCTTATATCGTTTGGCCGATATAAAGCGAGGGGTGAGCCTGTTTCGAGAGGTATTTGTCAACAATTTGCACATTCATTTTTATTTAGGTACTAGTGGCAGTGGAATCAAAGTGGACCATATGATCTAATCACCCCGCGCAAAAGAAACTAATAACATGGGACTTCCACTCGTTCCTTCCCTAGCCCTAGGCGACTAGGGAAAACTCCCCCCTTCGGACTTCAGGCGACGAGCCATGGATGCCTCATCTCTGCCTGTCTGGTGCGGCACACCGTTCGGAGTGCACATGTGTAGTTGTAGTTCGTAATGGGTCAGATTTCCCCTGGTAAAAGTATTCAAAGGAAGACACAATCCGCAATAGATGAAGGCAGTGTGCACTACGAGATTCCAAAGGAGGTGATTAGGAGCAACATCGTCTCGATGAGGAGCAAAACAACGCAACAGCTTACGCTTCGGCAACCACCCCTATGCAACTGGTCGATCTAAATCCTCGTTGGAAATTGGAGACTGTTTCCAATCATCAGACCACTCGCGAAGATTGATCAGCACCGCAAAGGGGGTGACAACGGACTCGTGGTCCATTCCTGGTCAAGGCTCCGCCCGGAGGCCGTGCTCATCTCACTTGACTTGGTCTCCATGATGCGTCTCCCTGGATCTAATGATGACTAGCAAAGGCTTAGAAGAATTAGGAAATAAGAGAAAGGTGGAGCGAGTGGAATGGACTCCTCCTCGTGATTTATGGAACGACTTCCCGCGATCTCGCTGATACCGGCAGCGACGCGTGGAGGACTGGTAGTGGTCGAGACGACGACGACGCCTGGGATCTCTACGGCAACCCGGGTCCTTCCTGCAGGCCCATGGTGGCCCAAACACCGACTGAAAGCACGATGACCTCATGACGTATGGAGGTCGCAAAAGAAGCCCCATGACGATGGACTACTACAAAGAAGCTACAAGCCCCGAGCAGGGAGGCACCAGGATGTGACATGATCATCAAGGCTAAGCTCCCAGCTATCAAGAAGCGAAGCCGTGAGCCCGCCCGGGCCCTCAAGACTCTCGAGCTCCGGACAGGCTCGGGGGCTACTGATGATGTGTCATGCACCGGGGGTGGGTTCTCCACAGGGAGCCAGACAATTAGCCTAGCGGTGGGTCCAGGGGGCCCACCAAGAAGACAAAGACAGGAGGAGGACCCAGGGTGACCTATAGTTGGTCCAGGGACCTTCATGAACTCCAAGTCAAGAAGGCGGCATGCTAGATCACATCTCCCTCGTGTAAGCTCTAGCTCCTACCGTGTATATACATGGGAGCTAGGGGGCCTTGGAAGCATTTTCTCTCCCGTAGAACAACTCTTGGTAGAATCATACATCTTCATCTACACCATCGTACTCCCTCGCATGAGGTGTCCCCTCTCCATGAATAACAAGAATAAGCGGGACGTAGGGTGTTACTCTTCGAAGGTCCGAATATGGATAATTTGTGCGTGTGGGCTCCGTCCTAGTACTTACGGGCATGCTAGGCACCCCTACTAAGGGCAATGACGACTTCCCGCTCCGTCAACGGCGACGACTACGACGGGAGCAACGACTAGCAAGGATGTTGTGACCCCGCGGGCTGTTTTGCTAGAATCAACGACGCGTTTTGCTTCATGGGGGCGGACACACGACGGGCACGAATGATGCAACCATCAAGTCAGCACCTAGCACGACCCTTCGATGAACATGGTTGGAGACGCCAGTGTGGTGCTAGATTGTGCTGAGGCAGACAAGCAATCTCCTTACTTTTTGGAAAGGGAGAAAACGGTTTTCATTGCAGTTGTCTGGTCAATTTAAAAGCAAAGGAATGCAAGGGTATTCAACCGGACAAACCAATTCAAGTCGACCGTACAAGTCCAAAACCACATCATGGACGAGCTCAGGTATTGGAAGGATGCAGGTCTAGGAGTGGGTGTTTTGAGGTGTAAGTGTTGAATGGGTTTGGCTTTGCATTGATATTCGCATCTCTCGCAAGCTTTTTGTAAATTGCTTTTTATCTTTTATAAAAATATGGTACGTAATTGTCATACTCTAAGCGAACGGTTGCAGTAAGAGAGTTTTAATATCGGTGCGTCTTTTTTTAGGGAGTGCGTCTCTCTTTTTCACTGCCAAAGAGGTGGTGGAAAGCTGAGAGACGTGACACGAGTGCAGGTGCGCCTAGGTATATAGTTTTCCGTGCTAAACGTGTCGTGACCTAGCAGTACCGTAGAATCTTTCTTTCTTCTCCCACTGAAAAAGAAGAAGAATACCGTATGATTCTTTCTCACGCATTCACTCACTCTCTGTCCGAACCTTTGTCACTCGTCGGTCGACCGCCGAAGCTCAAACATAACAGACGAAGCATAGCCGCACCCTCCACTGCCTGCCGGGGCCCGCACAAATGCCTGGCCCACGAGCAGCCGCAGTGACACCACCCTCGAAATAATAAAAGAAAAAGGAAACAAAAGGCGTACGCCCTCAAATCTGTCGTCTCCCCGTTCCCCCACCCTCTTCTTCCCCCACTCCTCCTCTAGCTCTGGATCTGGTAACCAAGCCAACCATGCCCTCGCGCCATTGCAGTTCCTCTCCACCGAAGCCACGCCCGCCCTGTGCTTCGAGCTACTCCCCATTTTAGTATTCCACTCCCTCCGATGTAGATCGATCCAGTCTCAGTTTCGGCGCTCGCACAAGCGCAGGACGGGAGCAGGAGCGCGCCTCCAGCTCGCTGCTTCCTGCGACTCCAGATCTCTCGCTCCGGATGGCCGGTGAGTCCATAGAAACCCGATCCTCGCAGTACCATTTTTCATTCAGGACCGTTGAATATATGGTGCATGTATACTGTGTGTCTAGGGCCCACCTCCTAGTTTCCTATATAGTTGAGGTTGTGGCCCCTATCCTGTACATCATATATACGTGCCCAGTGCACCGATCAATGTCATTGTGTTGCACGGTCAAACTTGGTCTTCTACATGGTAGCAGAGGCAAGTCGTTCCTAGCCCTACCCTAGCCGCCGCCGCCGCCGCGCCTCC
>CBMN011750090.1:0-12374 GCA_000582825.1 Hordeum pubiflorum
GCTCAGCAACAGGTTCTACCCACCCGAGTTGATGTACTTCCACAAGCTCAGCAACAGGTTCTACCCACCTTGGATGAGGTACTTCCACAAGCTCAGCAACAGGTTCTACTCACTCGGTTTGAGGTACTTCCACAAGTCGAGCAACGGGTCCTACACCCCGACAGTTAACGGCGTGAGGCTCTAGTCTATCGACCATCATCACATCCTCTTCGACAAGTATCATTACGACTACTTCTACAAGTTCTACCCAAGATTCATTCAAACTCTAAGACTCCCGTCGACTACTTCAGTCGACGGCAGTCTCGGGGACTACACCCAGTGGGAGCACTCAACGCGCCCCCACTGGAACCGGAGACTCCCAGTGGGTGTGCCCCTGACGCAAACGCACTCGGGATCTAAAAACAAGATTTATACAGGCAAAAATTCTCGATTTAAGACGGTACTTACGAGGGTACTTACTCGGACATTCTTTTGCAGCACCTCGCTAGCGTTGTAAGCCACCTCGCTAGCGTTGTAAGCCTCCTGTAGCCTGCCGCTCATCAACTCCAGCTGGATCAGTGCTTCCTTGCTCACTCCCACTTGGTCCTCTGGGACGTGGTGCAGCGTGAAGATATTGGTCACGGGAGGGGCCGACGAGGTAGCTCCGAGTGCGGTCCCGGCCCCCGAAGGGGTTCCTAGAACCAGTGTGGATGCCTTAACAGGCGAAGCGTCCTGCATGACGATGTCCGCGTCGGCGGAGGGGTTCGGTGGGTCGACCTTGTCATCCCCGTCGAGTTCAATCACTTTGCGCGGCCCTGCTAGTTCCCGAAGAACATTCGGGAGTAAGTGTAAAGAGAGTTGCATGGAGTTCAAAAATAATCTTCAAGTGAATTCGAAGGTTACCTTTTGAAGATGCAACGTCGACGTCAGCTCGGTCCTTTTCTAGAGCCTTCGGTTCCGGCGAAGCAGTTGAAGTGTTAACGCTACAATGAAATCATTCGGAACATCAGTCACTCGGTGAGAGTAGTAAGTACATCAAACTAAAGCAGAAATATTTACGCTGAAGCCGCCGGCACGTCCACCTTGATCTTCGGTAGAACAGCCTTCCGAGGCTTGACTGCAACTACTTTGGGCTGTTTAGCGGCCTTCTCGGGCGATGGAGCGAGTTCTCCGCGCCCACGCTTTGAACTGTGAGTCGGGAGGGCAGGTCCAGTTGGCTTCGCAGCACTCGACCCCTTGGTATTGCCCCTGCGGACTCCAGGGTCATGACATGCCTTGGAACGGGGCTCGGGCAAGACCTCCTCTAACGGAGAAGATTCCGCCTCGTCGCCCGAATCTGATTCGTCCTACTCTCCTTGTCGCTCTCGTCGTCGTCCACGTACTTCTCCTCCTCTCCCGAGCCCTCTGGGTGCTCATTGTCTCTCGTCACGTCGGCCGGCACCAGACTCACCATCTCTGTGAAAGCCTGCCGATTGAAAGTTAAGTCATTCAAGATTTTTTACAGCAAACATCAATATCACTCAGACAAGGTTCGCTCGAAAATTACCTCATTCTGTGGATTCTCAGCTGAGAATGGGGGCATGGGCCGGGGTTGTCATGGTCCGGGGTGATCGCCATGAGCTTGGCCTCCACGGCCTTCGCTCCGAGCTCCTCTGGGTGCGTGCGCGTGGGATCACTCGGCCCTAAATACTGCCACATGGGGTGGGCTCTGGCATGCAGCGGCTGGATTCTTCATCGGAAGAAGACCTCCAGCAGGTCCAAGCCATTAATGCCCTCCCGCACCAGAGCCACCAGCGCAATCACAAGGATGTCCACTTCTATCCTTTCTTCCCTGGACACGATTAGTTTAGGGAGATGCCGAATGCACTCCGGCGAATACGGAGGGAGGCCTGATTGACCTTCGCCAACTGGGATGTCTTGGGAGTAGAACCAAGAATCCTGCCAGCCCTTTACCGAATCCGGGAATGTCATTTGTGGGAAGCTACCCTTCCCCTCAACTGGATTCCTAAACCCCTGCACAGCTGCGCTACATTGGTCTTGCCTTCCGTCCGAGTGGACTTCACATTCATCACTCGGCACGTAAAAAGATACTTGAACAACCCCCAGTGGGGATGGCAGCCCAAGACGTTTTCACAAAGAGAAACGAAAGCGGCCAAGTATGAAACGACGTTGGGAGGAAGATGGTGGAGCTGAGCGCCGTAGAAATCTAAGAAAGAACGAAAAAACGGATGCGACGACAACAAGAAACCTCACTCGATGTGAGTCGTGAGGAGGACCCGCTCGTCCCCTCGCGGCGTAGGCTCCACCTCACCGGCTTCCGGCGCCCGCCAACTCCCGGCGACCAGGAGCCCTTGACTCTCCACCTCCTTCAACCGGCCGACGATGGTCCGCGGCTACAGCGAGTCGCCCTGGACGAATCCCACCGGCGCTCTAAGAGGATCCGCGTGACACCTTCTTTGCCCTCTTGGCCTTGGCGGTCGCGCCCTTCGTCATCTCCGATGAACTGGGTGGCGGGTCGAAGATGGTGCGGAGAAGGGAAAGCTCTCGGCTGAGCAACAGAGGAATCAAAGGAGTGGGGAATGAGACATTTCTCTCTCCCCCTCTCTCCCCTACTGATTTGTATACCCTGTCACGGCGCATATACAGCCGTCAATCCGCTGGCGGTGTGAGATCTGCGGGATCTCCTGCGCAGCACTTCGGGGACGCGTGGCGTAAATCGCGACACGAAAATCGAGGCGTCGCGTCCACTTTCCTCACTTCCGCAGTGCAACCGCCCACGCACACGTGCGTGCGTCTCCCACGATTTCAAACGCATGAAAATTTCGATGCATCGTGGCCCGAGCGAGCCCCATGCTCACAAGACTCCCCTCGGCTTGCGTCAGGCCGCCGAGTGCCCGATGCAGTTCTGCGGAACACTCGGATGGTTTCTCCCGAGAGGCAATCCGTCACCATCACAGTGTTAATAGCCAAATTTGTTAGATCAATCGGAATTTGAGAATGTTGAATCCGCCGTGGTTTCGAGACCGAGTGAGAAACATTCTGAATCATTTTCCTGGCACCTCCGAGGCGCCAACGGCACTTCCGGGTGTCGTTCACTTGTCTTCTTAAACCTCAACTGATTCGGGGCTACTAATGAGGTCACCTACCAGAGGTAGGGTCACATACCTAACATCCAAGGCCCACCAGGGGCCACAATTGTCATTAAAGTCCCTGGACTAGAGATGCATTCGGATGCATACAAAGATTCACTCGGATCCTTCAAGCCACTCAGACGACATTTCATCAGTTAGACAAGTATCGTCACTCGGGCGACACTAGCTTAGGCGATATGGAAGCTGCAACGTTCGAGGGACTTAATAACTCACATGAAGTGATGTGAAGACCAGCGTTACCTGTAATGCCTTAGTTAAAGCAATAGTTTCTGGTAACTCTTGCAGTTACTGGTAATTAATGCCCTTGTAATGGCGCTCGGCCGGTGGTGGCGCACTCCATATAAGCCACCCCCGGGCTCCAGAGCAGGGTTCAGGACCCTTTGTATTCACACAACCCCCCATAAGCAAACAGTAAGCCTCAGAGCTCGAGACATAGGGTCTTTACCACTCCCGAGTGGGGCCCAAACTCGTATATCCGTGTGTTACGCTTGTGCCATAGCTAGGCTCCGTCCTTTACATTCGTACCCCCTAGTACTATTGTTAGACTCATCCCCTTGACAATCAGCATGCAGAAGATGGTGTTCACTCGTCTCCTTAAACCTCAACCGATTCGGGGCTACTGATGAGGTTACTTACCAGAGGTAGGGCCACAGACCTGACATCCAAGGCCCACCAGGGGCCACACATTGTCATTAAAGTCCCTGGACTAGAGATGCATTCGGATGCATACGAAGATTCATCGGATCCTTCAAGCCACTCGGACGACATTTCATCAGTCGGACAAGTATCGTCACTCGGGCGACACTAGCTCAGGCGATATGGAAGCTGCAACGCGAGGGACTTAAACATGAAGTGTTGTGAAGACCAGCGTTACCTGTAACGCCTTAGTTAAAGCAGCACTTTCTGGTAGCTCCTGCAGTTACTGGCAATTAATGCCCTTGTAATAGCACTCGACCGGTGGTGGCGCACTCTATATAAGCCATCCCCGGGCTCTAGAGCAGGGTTCAGCACCCTTTGTATTCACACACCCTCCCATAAGCAAACACTAAAACTCAGGGCTCGAGACATAGGGCCTTTACCACATCCGAGTGGGGCCCGAACTCGTACATCCGAGTGTTACGCTTGTGCCATAGCTAGGCTCCATCCTTTACATTCGTACCCCTCATCCCCTCGACAATCAGCGTGCAGAAGATGGTGTTCAGAGTCCTCATTTAGCACTTGCTATGTGCTTTTCTCTCGAGATTATTTGTACCATCAAATGTGCAGCTACCTGGCGAAAGCACTGCTTGTAAACTGACGTTAAGTACTACAGGTCACGGCGACACTACATACTACAGGGCATCGGAGGCGTCAAAGAATAGTCAGACATGGGACACTACGTACTACGAGTACATGTCACCAGGTCACTAAACTGACGAAGGCGGGCTACCATCATGCGTGGACAGAGAGGCGCTCCGCGCCACACGATTGGGTGGGATCAGACGACGCCGAACACGGATGACAAACGAGAGAAATCATCCGACTGTTTTAAAACGTTTTTCATAAATAAATCTTCTCGTAGGTCAGCTGATCCGTTATAAAAACCTACAGAAATTGTTGGGCGACATGTGTCCAACCGTCCATGGACTAGTAATAGCCGGCAGTTAAATAACCGTGGTGAGATTTCCTTTTTTTGACAGTGATGGGGTTTCAGTATGTGATGTAATTACACTGAGATCCGACCAAATGGAAGCATGGAAAACACCTATACGTACGCTCGGCTCCTGCTGCACGACTTCGATCACGTAGAACATTGATATTTGTTCAAGCTGGCACCGCAATTTTGCAACCACGACATTGACCAAAGAAACCAAAGGCTTAGTCGTCTCTGTGATCTCATCTATTGACGCTGCCACTGATCTGCTCGGTTTTTAAATGTATAATCATATAAAGTAATTGATCATATGCAGCTACTGGTTTCAAATTTGCATGTGAACATAAACTTGGACACGTACGTGCAGCAAACGACCGCAAGCTACATAATTGCACGGAGCAATGCGCTCATGCCCATGCAAAGGTTAGATAAGCTCGCAAGACAAAGGAAAGATTATAATAGAATATACACAAGTATATGCACGCCTCCGATCGGTATCGTTTTGTAGAGTATTTGCATTTGGCAAGCAAGCAAATTAGTTAGAAACTTAGCATGCCGTCCCTTCGAGCGGCCATGGCGGACGGCGCCGACCGCGTCGAGGCTACCCCGATCGGCAACGATAAGGAGACCCTCCTGAGCCTGCTCCGCGCCAAGTCAGAGCGGAGCGCCGAGGCGGAGGAGAAGGTGGAGTGGGTGCGGTCGCAGATGGTCGGCCGCGACGCCGAGTTCGACACGCCGTTTGGCCGCCGCACCCTCGTCTACGCCGACCACACCGCCTCCGGCCGCGGCCTCCGCTACATCGAGGACTACATCCTCACACAAGTCCTCCCCTTCTACGGTCAGCTCGATCAGCACTAATACTTTGCATGTGGATTGAACATACATGCAGAGAGCATGCGAGAAAGATTGACACGAGGTGCGTGTGATGTTTAGGGAACACGCACACGGAGGACAGCTACGTGGGGAGCAGGACGACGAAGATGGTGAGGACGGCGGCGAGCTACATCAAGCGGTGCATGGGCGCCGGTGCCGACGACGCGCTGATCTTCTGTGGGTCCGGCGCCACGGCGGCGGTGAAGCGGCTGCAGGAGGCGATGGGGATGGCCGCGCCGGCGGGGCCGCTTCTGCGGGCGCGGCTTCTCGCGCAGCTGCGCCCGGAGGAGCGGTGGGTTGTCTTCGTGGGACCCTACGAGCACCACTCCAACCTTCTGTCGTGGCGGCAGAGCCTGGCCGACGTCGTGGAGGTCGGCGCCGGCGACGACGGGCTCGTCGACCTCGCCGCGCTCCGGCGCGCGCTGGGCTCCCCCGAGTACGCGAAGGGGCCCATGCTGGGGTCATTCTCGGCGTGCAGCAACGTCACCGGCATCGTCACCGATACCCGGGCGATCGCGCGCGTCCTGCACCAGCATGGGGCTTTCGCCTGCTTCGACTTTGCCGCGAGGTACGTCGACGTAGCCAATCCCAATGCTTTAGTGTTATTGTGCACCAACACCATGATCAACCGAGCATCTCTTGAGACATACTCCATATTTGTTAAGTTGTTGCGTTTGATTGACATTTATTTAGAACCAATGTACCCCCTCTGCAGTAAACTAAACCGAACCCACCGTCCATTACATCCAACACGTTTCATCTCTAGAAACTGTAGATAGATATAAGTTGCAAACATGAAATTCCCAACGTACACATATCTTGATGCAGTAACGCACGACCAGAATTTTGGATATATTACATAAGAAATAAAACTGAGTTCATATTTGGCTATTTGCATCTCCCCCGTTTTCGTGGACATATACTGCCATTGCTATCCATCACGCGGCCGGTGCTCCCGTTTGACGGTCCAGTAAATCCACGGTGTTCACTCGGTCAGAAGTCGTACCAGTGGATTAATTAAATATGATCGGCAATCCTATAATTCCTTCTTTTTTTGCGGGGAGGCAATACTTCCAACAGAAAACCTACCAATGCGCGTTTCCTCTGGATCAGATTTCCACCGCGCTTTGACATCGCGACTCGCAAGCACGATAAATTTGTCCATTGCTACACTCCACCTGCTCTGCTGGCTGCTGCCATGCCGGCCAGCGCTGCGCCAATTAATATAGCAGCCTGCTGCATGATGAGATATCGGTCGCCACTTTGACTTGGCTGATGCGGTTACGTAGCTAGTTAGCTTGTGTCAAGCAATTGCACGCCAATACAGTGCAAACTACAAGCAAGCATTGACTTATTGATCTTGTCGATCTTGTTGATCTTCTATCCGGTCCCTCTCAGCATGGAAGTAGTCTGAATGCCTCGCTCAATGTTTCTCTATTAGTGTATGATCACAGCAAGTCTGGCTTAGACAGCGAAGGTCATTGACCTGGAAAAGTCGTTGCCTAATAACTTGTGATGGAACTTCATGTTTTTTAAACAAAAAACTTGTGACGAAACTTTGCATCACCACTCGCAAGACGTCATTTCTACCGTTCGAAGAAAATACTTGGTAATACTTTGGGACCTTTTACAATATATAGTAGGAGCTACTATCCCCGGGTATATCTGTTCCAAAATACCCCCGAGTTAAATTTACTTAAGTATGACCAAAGATTATAGAAAAGGTAACAACATTACTTCATCGAATAAATATACTTAAGTTTGACCGAGATTATAAAAAATAAGAACATTTACCACATCGAAAAATATACTTTCAATACATATTTCATGATGAATCCATTGATATAGAATTGGTATTTTAGGTGTTGATATCTTTTTCCATGAATTTGCTCAATCTTAAGTGTTGTTGGGTACGCCTGAGCAGTAGTTTTGGAGACACCATGGTTTGGGAAACGGGTGATAGGGAATGCTTTGCCGACTCAAGTTACTCCTACCTTGGTCTCCCCGTATGTATGCGGATCTAGGAACTGTAGTCTAGGTCTTTCGAAGGCTAAAATCTTGAAGCTAGTTCCGAAGTAAAAAAGCTAACTCGAAGATAGTTCCGAAGGTAATACCTAGCCCAAAGCTTGTTCCGAGTGTATAGCCAAAGCTAGTTCCAAAGGCAACATATCACAAACACGCTTGCAAAATTAGACAAAGGTTGTACCTCTCACACATCGGCTCGGAGCATGCCACGAGCTTCGCATGGGTGGGATAGAAGTTGGAAGCAGGATGATGAAACCCCCAAAAGATTTAGCCAACTAGAATCAACATACACAGGGAATGACAACACACTGTGTGGGGATTCAGGGCCCATTTTGTCAACAATGGAGACGATCTCATTGCGATGTGATCATTTATCATCGGAAAACAGTCTGCGACGCTTTGTGCTACCATAGTTTTCTTGAGGCAATTGCAAACCGCTATTCTCCTGCAAAAAAAGAAAAGATGTCCAATTTTCTTTGAATCTTAATTATGTACCTTTGCTTCCGTGCCATCACGACGGGTCAAACCTTTGTCCGAACCTTCGCCATAGTTGCCAACATGTTCATCCAAATCCCGCAAGACAGTGAAGGGTGATGTGTCTGGATCCATCGGGAATAATTACTCATTATGGTGATAAAGTTGTCCGGGCATGATTACACTCGCCTAGATTTAAATCTTGTCACCCGTGCTTAAACAAGCATGCGTGTTTACATTAGCATGAATTTTGTGTAATTCATATTTTATTTTATAAAAAGAAAATTACCTCGGCCTCTGCATCACCGGATACACACAACCATCAAATTTATCCCCACGGTATTTTAGAAGCCTCTGCATCATAGGATACACACATCCATCAAATTTATCCCCACAGTATTTTAGAACTTATACAGCCGGATCACCGAAAAGTCCCCTCACATTCAAACTCCCCATCCGTCTGATGGGGACTCTCTCTCTATCTCTCAACATTACTATCACTTAGGAGTTAGGAATGGTGCGAGATGAAAGTTTTCTTGCACCGTTTTGTAGTACGAGAGAAAGCCGTCCAATGCGCAGCTGCTTCCTGCACCTGGTCGATCGGGTCGGGCAGCTATACTTTAATCTGACAGAAATATTGCTGGTCGTGGTGGTGGTACGTACAATGAATGTGTTTTGTGCACTTCACCACCTGTTGTTATCGTAGAAAAAGGACGATGTGCCCCTCGGCTCGATTGCCTTCACCCATTCATGGACTTACTGTTAGCCATCAATACAGCGACCACGCATTCGAAAAGAAAATTTAATACAGCGACCACGCGTAGTACGAGCAAAGAGAATTATTTGTGTGCCGTACGTACATGTAACGTGTCTGTCTCCATGAAATAATGGTGTGACACATTCCATTCCTGTGTGGTGCGTGCATGGCGTTGACATTGGGTACGGTGCAGCGGGCCCTATGTGGAGATCGACATGAGGTCGGGCGACATGGACGGCTACGACGCCGTGTTCCTCAGCCCGCACAAGTTCCCCGGCGGCCCCGGCACGCCGGGCCTCCTGCTCATGAACCACTCCCTCTACCGCCTCGCCTCGCTGCCGCCCACCACGTGCGGCGGCGGCACCGTCGCCTACGTCAACGGCCGCAGCGAGGACGACACGGTGTACCTCGACGACGTGGAGGAGCGCGAGGACGCCGGCACGCCGCCCATCACGCAGAAGGTGCGCGCGTCGCTCGCGTTCTGGGTCAAGGAGCACGTCGGCCTCGGCGCCATCGCCCTCCGCGAGCGCGTCCACGCCGACGCGGCCATGCGGTGGCTCCTGTCGAACCCCGCCGTCAAGGTGCTCGGCAGCGTCGAGGCGCGCCGCCTGCCGATATTCTCCTTCCTTGTCTACCCCGGCGGTGACACGACGCCGGGGAGGCGGCTGCCCCTCCATGGGCGGTTCGTCGCGAAGCTCCTGAACGATCTATTCGGCATCCAGGCCAGGGGCGGCTGCGGCTGCGCGAGCCCGTACGGGCACGTCCTCCTCGGCGTCGACGACCAGCTTTCCCTACGCATCCGCTCATCCATTCTTAAAGTAAGTAATGTACTACTAAGAAACATCTCTGGCATTATGTCATTCGGAGTATACGTTTTACTGGTCATTAACAAATTTGCTTGATCTTTTTCTTCCTCTAGGGCTATCTCGGTGTGAAGCCGGGATGGACGAGGGTGAGCTTCGCCTACTACATGCCACCGGAGGACTTCCGGTTTATCCTCGCCGCCATCGACTTCGTCGCGGCGCACGGCCACCGGTTTCTGCCACTCTACAATTTCGACTGGGCCACTGGCAACTGGACCTTCCGGCGCCGTGCGGTCAAGCGCCACCTCATGATGGAGGAGCTGCTGCATGATCTTGGCAGCTCTAACACGAAGACCAAGGGGAACAAGACCGCTATCGACAACGACAAGTTCGAGAGCTACCTGCAGTTTTCCACCAAGGTCGCGCTGTCGCTGCCGGAGACGTGTGATGAGCAGCAGGTTCCCGAAGGAATCGACCCTGACATAATACTTTTTAGAGTGTGAGACATATAAATTTTCATGATTTCTAAATGAGCTATGGTGCAGACATGCCCATGCACTTCGGAAAATATATGTAACGAATGTCGACTCAGCTATATGTCCGGCCATTTGATTAGTGTTAGAGCCGTCTCAAACATCTGGACAGACCGTTCTGTCACTGATCGGTCACGGAAAATCAACTCAGACGGACGCCCTAAACGGGCTTCAAATGCCCGGGCTGATCGGCACCACTCGTATCCAGCCCAAATATGGGGCGGATATGGTGCACGCCCGCCACGTTGGCCTGGCCCGCGTTGGCCCACAACGACCCCACATATATTCGTTCTCATCCGCTCGCCAGACCAAACCGTAGCCATTTCACTCTACTCTCCTCCACTCGGATCCGCCACCCAAGCCCCCATATGGCGATCTCCGGCCTTCTCCGGCATGCCGGGCAGCGGATCCGAGTCCTTCACCTCCAGATCAGTTGATCACGAGCTCATCCTATGCGGCCCCGGGGAGGCGATAGTTGTCCGGCTTGCGCTCCGCCGCTCCCGGGAGGCGGCCTCGACGACAACGCTTGGACTCGCAACTTCAGGAATCCATTGCGTTGGTACAACCGGTGCTTAGATCCGGCGTCACTGCCTAACCGGAGGCGGTGCGGTCCGTCTGGCGTCCGAACGCCGTGGCGGACGCTAGCATGGTGTGGCGTGCCCACCGTGCGAGGCAGCAGGCGCGGGAGGCGGCGGAGGCCCTCTCGATTGCGGACGTTGGAGAGACGGAGTCACACTCTCCGGCGCCCCGTATGGTAAACCAGTGCGGGTGCCGCAATCGCGTTGTGGTGGATGTCAGCTCCTCCCAGGAGGGACCCATCATCCATCACACATCCACCGGCACCGTCCCGGTTACGGGCTCCCACGAGGAAGGATAGGACCTGGGAGAAGGCGTTAGCTTCACTCCCGTGAGACGGCTAGTGTCCCATGTCCTACTCTACCTCGCGAGCGACCGGACCAACACTACAAGGGGCGCAACCAACCGCCAGACATGGGCACAGCGGAGCCGTACAAGCTCCGCTTACTATTAGGTTTTACGTTGCATGTAATAGTATGGATTTGAGGTTTCTAACTTGAGGTATCTGGATATGTAGAATGCACTATTTGAGGCGTAACAGTTCAGTATCCGCGGACGCGCTCGGGTGTGTCCGCGGACGTTTGAGGGGTCGGATTTGCCAAGTCCGGTTGTAGATGCTCTTACGTACCTACTTTTATGTCTGTAGTATCCCTATAGATTGTAAGCTCCCACTAAATGGAGCTCTCTTGTTATTCGGGGCTGTAGGGAGCACAGTGGGCCATGCTGGCAGCTAGTGTTTTGGATGGATTGACCGTGTCGGTTGGTGTCAGGGCAACTATCGTGACAATGAGTACTAGAGGTACGAAATAGGGGTGGAGCTTAGCTACGGCACAACTGTAATACTCGGATTATACGAGTTCGGGCCCCTCTCGAAGAGGTAACAACCCTACGTCTCGTGCCCGGAGGCTTGTGTTTTCTCTGGGGGTGTGATTACAAGAGGGTGTTGAACCCTTTCCCAGGAGCTCGGGGGTGGCTTATAAAGAGTTCGCCTGGACCCGTCGAGCGTCATTACAAGGGTGAATTAATGCCATTATGACAAAAGTTTCTAGTAACGGTAGCCCTTAACTATATTAGTTACTGGTAACAGAAGCTATGCCTACACTTGATGTATTGCTTTAGTCCATCGGCCATTGTAGCTCCCACGTCACCCACGTCTTGTCTCTTTCCGAGCGCTGGAGGCTGGCCGACTGGCGGGGGATGTCCGAGTGACTTAATGAATCCGAGTGGATCCTGATATATGCACCCAAAGGCATCTATGGTCCTAGGACCTTACTGATGATGTGGGGTCCTAGGTGGGCCTTGGATGCAGGTCCATGACTCTACGACTTGTCATTAGCCCCCAAATCGACTGAGGTTTTGCATGAAGAATGGACGGAAGTTTCGGAGTGACTCAGGTGCCTCGGGGGCATCCAGAGCTCGAACTCAAGGGATTATTCACTCGGGCCCAGGAAGAAACCGCAACGGATTCTGGACTGTGAGTTTTCGAGTGATTGAATTGAAACGATTGCTGGGCAAAATCTGGTGGCATTTAATTGTCTCTCGCATCAACTAGGCGGATCAACGGGCTAT
>CBMN011750142.1:0-10272 GCA_000582825.1 Hordeum pubiflorum
TCTTCCTCCTCTGCAGCGGCGGCAAGCCGAGATCCGCCCTTCCGCGACGACCATGCCGGTGGCGCAGGCGGGAGGGGACCCCGTGGGCGCGGGCGCCGACACCGCCCCGTCCCGCAGGAACCGCAGGCGCCAGAAGAAGTCCTCCTCCGCTGCCAACGCCAACAACGCCGCGGTCCCGGCGCCGCCGCCGCCGCCGCCCATACCCAGGCCGATGCAGCGCCTCTTCGACACCAGCCGCGAGGTCTTCTCCGCCTCCGCCCCCGGCTTCGTCCCCCCGCCCGACGCCGTCGCCCGCCTCGCCGCAATCCTCAGTAAGCAAACCATCCCCTCCCCCATACCCAATTACGCGTGTGTTTTCTGTCGAGCCCTAGGTAGGTTGGTCGTCGTCCAAAGTTGGATTCTCCCTCCCTCCGTCCGATCCATTCGTTCGTTCGTTCGTTCCTGACGGATGGACGGATCGCGCATGGCATCCGTGTCTCCCGTGCTCGGGATTTACCCAATGATGATTAGACTATTACAGGGGCTCAGCCAATTCGCTGTCTCCCGACTTGTCCACGTCGCGGCTCCTTTGCACCCGTGACTTGTACATGCTCCGTTTCTGGCATGCCACCAGGTGGGACGCCCCCGGGATTTCTTTTTTGCCATGCACGCGCCGGCATGTCTGCCCGCCCGCCCGTGCCACGCCACGCCACGCCATTGCAGCAAAAACAATCACTGTGGTATGGCCTCAGTTTTTAGTGGACAAATATCTCTAATACCCATATGTATATACATATGTTTTGCTATGAGCTGGCGGGGGGGCCACCGCCCCATGTAGCTCCGCCACTGGTCAGTGCAACTGTGCCGAGTGATTTTGCATCTTACAACCAGTTTCTCCCATGAGTTTGCATTGCTCTGCATAGAGTGTGGCTCGAAACATTGCATTACAGCTTTGTCCCAGTGAGTTTGGAGTTTTACAGTTTTCATATGTCTCATGATGAGTCTGCGTTACTCTGCTTGCTTACCATTAGCTTTCGTTACTCACTGCTATTAATCATGAGTCAATCTGCGAGTACAAGCCTTTCGGCTCTCTGTGATACATGCTCCATCAAGTGATATTGGTGTGTTGTTGGTCGTGGTAGCTAGTTCCTTTCTAATGTTATATAATTCTGAATCTTTTTGAAAGCATTTTCTGCAGTCACGCACCTGCATTATTTGTATATCCAGATGTCATGTCATGCCTGACCTGTCAATCAATATGATGAGGCACATCTTATCTGATCATTTACACTGTTGGTTGGTTTCAGATGATCTCAAGCCACAAGATGTTGGCATAGAGGCAGGCATGGCGTGCTTCAAGCGCAGCGACTCGAGGGCGCCTCCTGCCGTCACCTATCTGCATTTCTACGACTGCACCAAGTTTTCGGTAAGCTCACGCCTTCTACATACTACATTTCCTGTACATCGATAGTTTCCTGAAAAAAGAAGGCCCACTACGATTTTACTGTTGGTGACACCTTTGCTTGTTGTGTGCAGTTTGGCATCTTCTGCTTGCCCAAGTCGGCTGTCATCCCTCTGCACAACCATCCCGGGATGACCGTCTTCAGCAAGATGCTCTTCGGTTCCATGCGCCTCAAGTCATACGACTGGGCTAGGAGCAACTCAGAGGCTGGCACCAACGCGCTCACCACCTCAGATGGTAAGCTAATACTGTCTGTCATTCCCTGTTCCTCTGCTCCCTTCTTCTACTTATTTATTTAGGATAACAATCCTCCTGTTGCTGACAATTCACTTGCTGATTTGTTTATTGTCCTGACCGCAGGGGCTCGCTTGGCAAAGATAAACACTGATGCTGTCGTTGACGCCTCAGCTGAGACCATAGTCCTGTACCCTGAAAACGGAGGCAACCTGCACTGCTTCACGGCGCTGACCCCTTGCGCCGTGCTGGACGTGATGGGGCCCCCGTACAGCCGCGTCGACGGGAGGGACTGCGCGTACTACAGCGAGTCCCCGTTCTCAAATGCATCTGGTGAGTGTTTCCTTCCGTCACAATCCGCTCCATCAGTCTTAGATTCAATCTTCAAAGACTGTAACGAAAACAGAAAAACATCTGGTTGCGTCCACTCGCTGATGGAAAAAAACTCCCGTGTGTGTCGTTTCAGGTGGAGTTGACGCGCGGTATTCGTGGCTCAAGGAGATCCCCTGCAACTTCAACATGAACGGCGTAACGATGCCGCGGCTGTTCGTCGTCTAGGAACCTGCATGCATGATCCAACAACAACCATTGTTACCATCATCTGAGTCGGCGCTTCGTCTAGCTTGTTGCTGTAGATAACAACAGTTGTAACCTGCGAAAGGCAGGCAGGCAGTCAGAGTCAGTCAGAGTCAGTCAGTCGGTCCAACCTAGCTCTCACCAGGCTAGCGAAACTCTTCTTCTTTTTACCCTTGTTCGTCGGGGTTGAAACTATCTCCTGTGGTCGGTCGTCGTCATCTTGGTTGTCTTTGCGTCGAGATTTTCTGGTGCGTGCGGGGGCATGGTCGCTCTTTCTTGTTTCCCTGCTGCGCAGCGCAGCCGTGCTGTGCTGTGTTTGCGGCAGGGAGTGTTTTTTGATGGTGGCCATGTCGTACCCAATCAACCCAGTGCGCTGTTGAAATCCCAGAGTCAAATTTGTTTTCATCCTTGTTTGTTTGTTGCTTTCTTTCTGAGGTTGGTTTCAGTGTCTATTCCTTTGCTTCTTTGGGCATCGTCTGCTTGGTTGTCTCGTTCTAGTGCTGTTTTTGGAGACAAAAAAGTTTTGTTTTGTGATGCTGTTTTTAGCTGGACAGCGCAAGGAGCGGAAGTGGTGTCCACTCCACCACCCTCGGCCAGTCTCTCTGAGGTACTCCTTAGGTAGGCCCTGTCTGACCTGTACATCACACCTGGAATGACACCAGTAGGCACTCACACGCATTGCCAACCAAAATCCTTGGCACATGTACTAGTACTACATACCCTTTGCATACATAGAAAAAGACTCATGGAACATATAATTGCTTGGTGGCAAAACCATATGCATGCATGTAGCTCGTGACCACTTTGGTTGGCAACGTGGTAGGATAGAACTTGGAGAAGTATAATAGAGTGACATAGGTGGGCTATAAGAGATGTTACATGAGATTTGTGCCTATGTGGAGGAGAGAGGGCAAGTATAATAGAGTAACATAGGCGGGCTATAAGAGATGTTACATGAGATTTGTGCCTATGTGGAGGAGAGAGGGCAAGTATAATAGAGTGACATAGGCGGGCTATAAGAGATGTTACATGAGATTTGTGCCTATGTGGAGGAGAGAGGGCAAGTATAATAGAATGACATAGTCGGGTTATAAGAAATGCCATATCAGATTTGTGCCTAGGTAAGGAGAGAGGAGAGGAGAGAGAGAAGAGAAGAGATGCCACATTAAATTTGTGTTTAGTTGGAGGAGAAAGAAGAGAAGCGGGCTATAAGCTTACAGCCGACTATAGCACGAGACCCAACAACCTTTGTGAGGGAAAGAAGTGTGCCATATATTAATGACATAACATACTAGTATGACTAACTATTGTATAAGTGGGTTATTAGGTTGGCTATAAGTGACATGGCAACTTCATATAGCCAACCCTTGGTTATACTTCCTTCATTCCATAATGTAGTACATATAGATATATTTGAAAAGTCAAACTTTATCAACTTTGATCAAGTTTGTGGAGAAAAATATTTACATTTAGAATGTCTAGCATATATCATTGGATTGATCATAAGATGTAGTTTTATATTATATGTATTTGGTATTATATAAATAGTTCTGTATATAAACTTGTTCAAAGTTAACAAAGTTTGACTTTTCAAAAGAATCTATATGAACTATATTATGGAACGGAGGGATCGGTACTAATAACCATGGACTATAAGGTTGGCTAAACATGACTTGGCAACTTTGTATAATCGGCTGTTGGCTATATTATTATCCATACTCTTATAGCACTAGGATTTGGAAATCATTTTGTCCTGGTGTTTTTTTTTAGGTCGGCTTCTGTTTCTTTAGCATGCTCTTTCTAGGAGTGCTATGGTAGCGCGGAAAGCCAAAATGGTGTCCACTAATCTACTTTACGTGTGCGTTGTGGTTCTCTGCTCTAGTAAGTAGCATGGTCATCATCCTGCAAAAAAAAAAGCAAGTAACATGGCCACCCTGAAAAACACTCTCAGGAGAAACCTGGTGCAGGCTGGATTAAACTGTCCGACTAGAAGATATATGTTCGGGAAAGCCGTCGCTTGGGATGGCACTTTTGTGGGATGTACGCAACAACAAGAGCACAATCTGCTCTTTGCATGTGCACTTTGGTTCTCTGCTCTAGTAAGCAAGTACTCCCTTCGTCCCATAATATAAGACGTTTTTACAAGCCATGTTAGCTCCTTCGTCACATAATATAAGACGTTTTTGCAAGCTATGTGGGACAAAAGGAGTAACATGGACCGTCACCCACAAAAACACGTACTCGTGGGAGGAACCTGACCTAGGGTGGAATAAAATGAACGTAATTGTCGTATGAGTACTACTCTTCAGTCTTGGGATAGATAGATAACTACACTGAAGACTGTCGAACATTCCTTGTCATCAAAAAATTAAAAAATCTAGTGCAGCTCCGGTTGATTATCAATTTTTTTTCTTGTACCACCGGGTGGCTGGCGGCTGGCGGCTGAACCTCCCCTCCCTAGCTATGTCAAGGTGTAGCCAAGCTTCTGATGCTCTCTATGCTCAGTTGTACATGCACGAATTCAGAACTGGTTCAAGCTGCTGGCCATGTCTAGCTACACACATAGCTGACGACAAGCTCGCTGTTGACAACCAAAAAGGAACTTGTTTTTGTGAGAGTTCATAAAAGGTATATAGCTGCTAGCACCCAATTGCAACTGTAATGTGGCTAAACGATCAGAAAAAGGTATGTACTGAGGAATCCGGCAGCAGATAGAGAGTTGAGCCGGGAGAGTATGCGGCTGCAGAGAAGGCAGCGGCTGAGGAGGAAACCTGAATTCACAAGTGCGTAGTGTTAAGTTTCTTCCGTATATGCTGCCTAGTAGCTAGTTTCTTCAGTTGCTAGAACATTTTTTTTTTCTATTGCTAGAACATTTGTAAGACTAGGCATACAGACAAAGGGACACCCAAGCGGGGCAATATCATCATTCTTGTACTACGGCATAATCTTTACACTCGGCTGATCTTACACGTACAGGCACATCTAGCTCGAGTTGAAGCCCGATGCAACGTCATGGCTGAGTGCTGACATGACTGAGTGCAACGTCATGCATGCCCCAGTGGCAAGCCCGAGGCAAGTTCAGCAAAGAGAGCAAAGATATGCCGGTGGATGCGACGTTCTACCGCAGGATCATCATCAGCTTGAGGTACTTGGTGCACACCGGGCCAGACATTTCGTTCGCGGTGGGTTCCTTGATGAGCTGGTTCATGGAAGCACTAACCAGCGATCACCTAGCAGCCGTCAAGCACTTGCTACGCTACATCGCCCGGCACGCCCACGCATGGATGTGTGTATCGCCATGGTGACGACGAGAACCGGGTCGGCTACGGTGACTCGGATCATGCCAGCGAAGTGGACTGCTGGAAGAGCACCTCTGGGGTGTTGTTCTTCCTCGTCAACAACCCGGTCAACTAGCAACTCTAGAGGTAGAAAGTCGTTGCCGCTTCTTCGGCAGACTATATTGCGGCGGCTATGGCAGCCTAAGAGGATATCTGGCTGGCTCGTCTCTTCGGTGATCTGCTGAATCAAGACGTCGCCCTCACAACACTCTTTATCGACAAGAAGTCCGCCATCTCACTGCAAGAATCTATTTCACCATGACCAGAGAACAACCTCATCTACGATTGTGTTGAGAATGGCACGGTGTCGATGGAGTTCATCAGAACTGGTGAGCCAATGGCGGACATCCTGACAGAGCCCCTTGGTCTTGTTCCCTTCCAGGAGCCATGCAACAACGTGGGCATCATCGACATGAAGCTCCATCGGCACGGTTGAGGGGGAGAATTTTGGGCTTAAACCCTGCCTAGACGCGCAGGCAAATAAAGTTTGCCATGGCAGTTGTTTTCACGGTCATGGCAACCCTTTTTCGGTTAGATTATGTAAGGGCATGTACAACCGTGTCTATTCAGCCGTCTGCCACACAGCCCACGTAGGAAATTAGATGATGTGGGGGAGAGAGAAGAAAAAAGGGGTATAGTCCGTCGGTAGAAATAACGACGGTCTATTAGCGTGAAAATCGTTGATTACCGACGGTTTATTTTCCATTGTACAGAGAGTTGTCGGATGGGATCTCATCTTCCAAGGAAACCACCTCTCTCATATTTCCCGTGAAATTTGGTGATTATCGACAGTCAAATAGACCCCTGTTGTATAGACTGTCACTTACGATGTCTATACGTAACCATTGTACATGCCCTAAGCAGTTTTTCCGAGACCGTTGTAGATAGGCGAGGAGGATGCGGTGAATAGTGGGATGCGATGCATGTCACATTTGTAGGAAGTCGTGCACGAGCTCGGATTGTGGGATGGCACGGTGAATAGTGGGGGCGTGATGCATGTCACGTTTGTTTTCTATAACAGAATAAAGAGAAGGAGAAAGAACAGAAACAACACTTTACGCAGCACAAATTCTTAGAAGGAGAAAGAACAGAAACAATGCAGCGTCTTACGCAGCACAAATCTCTTAGAAGGAGAAAGAACAGAAACAATGCAACGTCTTGCGCAGCACAGATCTCTTAGAAGGAGAAAGAACAGAAACAATGCAGCGTCTTACGCAGCACAAATCTCTTAGAAGGAGAAAGAACAGAAACAATGCAGCGTTTTACGCAGCACAAATTCTTCAGTATGTCGCTAAAAAACCGGGAAATGATAAATCTTGCGTCAACTAAAGTTGCCTTAAAAAGGCTCGGTGCTTAAAATACGAGTGTGTCGCTCGTTGTCTCGTCTCCCTCTCGTAGCATAGTGTTTTGGCTGACATGACATATGCATGTTGACGGAAGTTTACACTGTGTATGATGTACTCCTCCGTCTGGATTTATTAGGCCCACTCTTATTTTGTGCTAAAGTTTGATCTGTAAATTTAACTAACAAAATGTACACTATATGTCATAAAATTTATATTGTCGGAAAGCTTTTTCAAATACAAATCCAAAGTATAATTTTTATAGCATATGCTTTATATTTTAGTAGTCTATAGATGGTCAAAGTCTAGCCCAAAATATGAAGGGATCCAATAAACCTGGACGAAGGTAGTACGTCTAACTGAGCTGCCATGAGTGCGTGGATAAGCCAGATTCGATACAGGCATGCATCACGTCAGAACCTTGCGAAAATCTTGAGTTGGTGGGGTTGCCTTCCGACGTGTGCCTGTTCGACTCGACCTGATCCCACTCGCAGCACGTAGCCGGCGGTGTTAGCCAGGCGCGTCAACGAAGATCTCCTCCGCCTTGCGCGTGGGCGTGGCGACGAGCTCCTCCGCCTCGTTCAGCCTGCCGGCACTGCCGACCGTAGCCTCGTACACCCACCCACTGATCCTGCGTTCATGGTCGGCCACCGCGCCATGCCTGACTTGGCACCCAAGTGATGTCGATCCCCGTGGCGTGCGTCGCGTACCTCCGAGATCATGGGCAATGGACGTGCAAGTGCATTACGCGTCCGGCCACTACGTACCGCCGTGCTGCATGCTGATGAAACCGGTCGTCGGCAGCATATCCCGTTCAGTCGTCCACGCCGGCCACAGGTCGTACGTGCCAACAAGTGCCTTGCGACACGCCTGATGTAGTACGTTTCACACACGTACGGACGTGTACGAGTCGATCAGGTGCTGGAGCAGCCCGATCCGACGTCTTCACCGATCAGGCCGACCGCCTTCCTTCCTATAATAACCCAACACAATCGTCAAAGTTCCTCCTCCACCGCCGCCGATCGATCTAACCTTGACACGCTCGACATGGACATGGACATGGACATGGAGCACGCCGACGTGCTGGTGGACATCCTCCGCCACCTCCCGCCGCACAGCCTGGCCACCTCCCGCTGCGTCTGCAAGGCATGGCGCGCCGCCGTCGACGACCACCGCCTCCTGCGCGCCGACCTCCTTCCGCTTTCCCTAGAAGGAGTCATCTACGAGACGACGGACCTCATGACCCCGAGGCTTTTCGCCCGCCGCCCTACGGCGTGCATGATCGCTAGTGGCCTCGAATACATCGACGGTGATAGCCCGTGCTGGCCGTTGTATGACTGTTGCAATGGCCTTCTCTTGCTTCGCTTGGGGTATGTTTATTACGTGGTCAACCCTGCGACACGGCAGTGGGCACGGTTGCCGCCGTTCCCGAGTATTCATGAACAATGTCGTAAGAGCCTCTACCTCGTGTATGACCCCACGGTATCGCCGCATTACGAGGTGTTATTGATCCGTCGTGTCACGGGTCATGAACCGGGCATAACAGAGTGGCCACCGTCCGTGTACGTCATCCATGTCTTCTCGTCAAAGACAAGGTGCTGGGAAGAGAGGTCATTTGTGCGAGAAGGCGATCCGGCAGGAACGGTTGCCGATGCGAGAAAATCTAGAACGAATTTGTTCTACCCCGCCTACTGGCATAGGGCGCTCTATGTCCGTTGTGAGTTGGATGGTTTTATTTGGAGGTACGTGTACTCACACCACAAGCACCCTACGTAATTTTTAGTTTTATTTTTTTCTTGCCAAGACAACTTTGGCTATCAATATTTAACGGGTTTTTTATTTTATTTTTGCAGAATAAACTTATCGGATGATAAGTACCAACAAATTAAGTTACCAAAAGGATACACAGGATTACCTCGTCTAGGAAAATCGAAGAACGGGGTGTACTGTGCATTGCTCCATGGACAATGCACATATGAAATTTGGTTCCTTGATGAATCCCGTGGGCAAATGGAATGGTTACTAAGGAACAAACTCAATCTTCAGCCTGCGGCAGCAAAATATGCAAGTGTGCAAGCTAAAGATGGAGAATGGATCGTACAGTCGTGTGATCAAATAGAGCAGTTGTTGGAAGATGGGATCAACCTCAAGAATGACAACGGTGAAACATTGTCGAAAGATGATTTCAAATGGGACTCCGATGATGAAAAAACAATTGACTCTAGAGACTGGCCTCGAGAATCCGACCATAACTCTCCTTATTTTGAGTGTCTTGGATTTCATCCTTACAAAGAAGTCGTCTTGTTCCATTGGTCGGATAACGCAATAGCCTACCATTTAAATACTTCCAGGGTTCGATACTTGGGCAAGATGTTACACACGAGTACAATGGTATGCATGTCTTTTGCATATGCCCCATGTTGGATGACAGACCTACCTAGAAGCAACTAATGTGAATACATTTCATTTATGTGATTTGTTCACAAGTAGCATGAACCCGCCAGTTGTCATTTTATTGTACTATCTTCGCCGCTATCTCTTGTCTTAATCATTATACATATACTACTTCCATGTGCTTTTTGTGCCTGAAACATTGGGTCAACCATGGATACCCCTAGAATTTGCCGACCTCCTCCCACTCCCGGCCTCTAGACAGAGTCATCTACGAGATGGCGGACTTGGATACCCCTAGAATTTTCGTGTGCCGCTCCATGGCGTGCAAGATCACCAGCTGCCTTAAATACCTCGACGACGACTGTCCGGCCGGGTTGACCGTTGTATAACTATTGCAATGGCCTTCTCTTGCACCGCTTGCGGTGTGATTAAGTGGTCAACCCTTCCACACGACAGTGGGCTCGATTGCCCCCGTTCCCGCGTATTTCTGGACGTAGGAGCCTCTATGCCGTGTATGACCCCAGAGTATTGCCACATTACACTGTGTTATTGATCCATCGTATATTTGATCATGAACCAGGCGCAACAGATTAGGGTGCATGTCCGCTCGTCGAAGACTAGGTGCTGAAAAGAGAGGTCCTTTGCGCGAGAAGGCGATCCGGCTGGAATGGTTGCTGATGTGACAAAATCTGCAACGATTGTTTTTCTACTCCGTCTACTGGCATAGGGTGCTCTATGTCCGCTGTAACTTTGGATGGTTTATTTTGTGGTACATGTACTCACACCACAACCACCATACATAATATTCGTTTATTTCTTTATTCTTGCCAAGATAACTTTGGCCATCAATATATAGAGGGGTTTTGATTTTTATTAGAGTATAGGTCGGTTACGGATAGTATGGCCGGCCGGTTTTGGATTGTAATCTATCTCTATTAGTCTTGGA
>CBMN011750156.1:0-15728 GCA_000582825.1 Hordeum pubiflorum
CATCTATATAAATATTCCACCTACAGGCATCTCACGACCACGTCGTGATCCTCTGTTAATTACTAATCCAGCCCACGTTCCTTTTAATCATCGATACTGATTGTCTATTTTAGTCATCTTGCTGATATTCAAACTCAACTGCGACGTATATAAACTCGTAAGAATCGGTCTAAAGAAGCAAGGCGGGACAATTTAACAGGAAATATTGTCGCGTGGTTCGCTGCGTATAAAAGAAGGCCCATCATTGCAGCGGTTTTATGCCGACTAGGCCGAGCGGTGCAGCAATGATATGTACTAACTTTTTTAGTACGGTAGCGGCTCGGGTTGGGCTGGGCCTTGGCTTGATGCCGGGCCGGCTGGGGCGGTGGCCGACGTGAGCGCTTCGAGCGAATGGGACGAGCGTCGTCCTCGTGCAGACGTAGGTAGGGACAGGCATTGGTGGCGTTGAAGGTCAAACGGGGCGCGCTCCGGTGGCGACAACGGCGGGGGCCCGTCGGATCCGGGCGGATCTGGCGGGGTTGATCCATTTCCGACGAATTTGGCGTGGACGCGGCCGGATCCGGCGAGATTGAGGGCCGGCGGCGCCATGGCCCTCCTGGAGGTCCCTGTTCAGCGAGAAAGAGGGAGAGAGATGAGAGGAGATCGAGAGGAAGGAGAAGGGAGAGGGGCGAGGCGACGGAGCGGTCGGAGGTCCGATGAGGAAGGTCGTCGATGGCGGGGCGGAGGTGCGGGGTCACCGGCGAGGTGACCCACAGGCACGAGGAGAGCGAGGGGAGCTTGGGCAGGAGGGAGCTGCGGGAGGCGGCACGGTCCGGTTCGGGCCCGGGCGGGATTACTCTTTTTTATGTATGTGCCAAAGAAAAGAAAAACTGACATACAAAATTCACGTGAAGAGGCGTAAATTCACAGGAAGAAGCGTATTACGACGGTGAACTGGAAGAAGCAATCCCTACTTTATTACTAGCAAAAATGTTTCGTGCGTTGCAATGGGGAAAAATGACACAACCCTAACCGGATAAGTATTCCCACCACACACCATGGTCTACGTCCCCTATTTCAACACAAGGCCCAACGTACATCCTCTATTTCAACAGGAGGCCCGATGCACACCCGCTTATCCTCTTGCCTCTAATCATGTAAATCATAATTCTTCGGAAATCTCATGGACACCAAGCATTGGCTAATGTTGTTTATTCACCTTGAAACTATTGTTCATATCAACAAATAAAGCATAACAAATAATGGCAACTCTTCTGACAATAACATGTTCCCAGTCATCTCTTATTTATCGAACCAGGATGCTGCTTTTTGCGATGTTTGCATATTACCCTTTGTCGCATGTGAGTAATGGAGGCATATTACCCTTTTTTGCTTTGGTTCCATGCATGCATGGTCTTGGAATAGGAAAACAGAATATAATTTTCCATTTACATCAGACAGGCTTGCTTCTCCATTAAATGGCAAAAAACAGTTAGCATCTTGCCTGATTTATTAAACTCTGCACACTCACTTTATCATCCAATACTGAATGGTGTGTCATGTTAAAAATACCAATGTTGGCACATTAAGCACTATAATTTTCCATTTACATGCAGAGTATCATCAATCGTGAAGTTTCAAGCTAGATGGTATTGTACTATTTATCAAATACTCACTCTATATCAAAATATAAGACCTTTTTTGACTCGATGGCGTCAAAAAACATTAATTAGGTAATATAGGTGCTTTATTATTAGATAAAGATAAAAATTAACATTAATATTAAATATTAATATAAAGTGTTAATTATAGGTAGAGATTTTATTTTTCTTGGTTTTCTTCTTTCCTCCGTGACGAAGGCAGTGCTATGAAACTGTCGATGATATTGGCATACACTCGCTCTAGCTTCGCACGAGCGATCTACAAATATTCGATGTAGCATGATCGTATCATAGAACACATATCAGTCTTGTCGACACTGACAAGCATAGGCAGAAGGAACACATCACAGATGCCACAGAAACGGCGACGGTAATCCATCGGCAGATTGTTACGGCTGGGGATACAACAGGAGTAAGCAAAACATGACTCCAGATTCCGCGCGAATCCTTGCAAAAAGATGTCTAAAAAAAATAAGTGGTCTCATTAACAGATTACATGATCACTAACTGGCCAAATACTTCAGCTCCCAGCAAGCAAGTTCTGAGTGAAACACAAGATAGAATGAAATGGAACAAAAAGAAAATGCTAAAAAAGATGGACAGGAAAGGCTCAGTAAATTTCCAATATCCACCGAAATCGATCGACCGACCTACTGACGACATCTTGTGCAATACAAAGCATAAAGAATGTTTATAAGCACCATTCATCCAGCCAAACATGTGCAATTGAACGAACATCCGATCCGCCCCGACCCAACCCTAGGTATAAACAGCAACAAGCGCAAAGCAAACACACAAGCAGGCAAGCTCCCCATCTCCTCTCCTCCCAAGCAAAAATGTCTTGCCCTTCCTTCCTTGTACGTGTATATATATATGCAGTAAGGTGCGCAAACACACACATCATGACCTCTATATAATACAGGTGCCTGTCAAAACGCGCTCCACTTGTCGGTCCCATGTCTCGTCGGGCTGGAGGTCTCCGTCGACGGCTTGGACGGCTTGAAGGGCCCCGTGCCGAAAGGATCGTCGTCGTCGAAGGAGTAGCCCCGGTCATGGGAGTCGGTGCTCTTCATCGAGTCGAACCTCGCAAACGTGTTGCTTCTGTCATGGTCGGCGTTGCTGCTCATGGAGTCGTACCTCATGAAGCTGCTGTTGTTGTTGCCACCACCTTGGTCGGCATTGCTGCTCATGGAGTCATACCTCATGAAGCTGTTGTTGCCACCACCTTGGTCGGCGTTGCTGCTCATGGAATCGTACCTCATGAAGCTGCTGCCACCACCCTGGTCGGCGTTGCTGCGGAAAGAATCGAACCTCCCAAATGCGTCGTTGCTGCCACCGAGCTCGGCGCTGCTCCCAAAGGAATCGAACCGTGAGAAGCTGTCACGCGGCTGCCCGAACGAACTGCTGTCTTTCGCGCCAAAGGAGTCCATCTGGGAGAAGGTGTCGAACGAGCTGTCGTCCCCGGCTTCGCTGTACCTTGGCGAGAAGCTGGAGTTGTACATCGGCGTGCTTGGAACAGAAGAGTCAAAGAATCCCTTCTGCTGACCACCGCCATAGGTGCTCCCGGCCGTAGGAGATTCCACTCTGCCTGGACCAGAATCAAAGAGTGAACCCTGCATTGGCGTGCTCGGAAAAGAGTCATAGAACGAATTCTGCATTGGTGTGCTTGGAACAGAGGAATCAAACAGTGATTTCTGCATCGGCGTGCTTGGCACAGAAGAATCAAAGAGTGATCTTTGCATCGGTGTACTTGGAACAGAAGAGTCGAAGAGTGACTTCTGCATCGGTGTGCTTGGAACAGAGTAGTCAAAGGATGAATTCTGCATCGGTGTGCTAGGGACGGAATAATCAAAGACGGATTTCTGTAGTGGTGTGCCTGGGACAGAATCAAATAACGACTTCTCCACTGGAGTGCCTGGGACAGAATCAAACATCGGTTTCTGTTCCTTGCCAAAAGCACTAGTAGATGTAGAACCCCCTGTCCTTATGGGGGGGAGACCTCCTGGACCAAAGAATAGATCTGAATCGCCATTCTCACCATCCTGCAAAACAGATTGCAGAGTTCAGTACTACATAGAAAATATTTATACAGCATGACACAATGGCGCAACGCATGCCACGGAAAGCATGAAGAGAGCT
Source organism: Hordeum pubiflorum (assembly GCA_000582825.1). Classification (NCBI taxonomy): domain Eukaryota; kingdom Viridiplantae; phylum Streptophyta; class Magnoliopsida; order Poales; family Poaceae; genus Hordeum; species Hordeum pubiflorum. The sequence continues at coordinate 3,780 of CBMN011750156.1, forward strand.
TGACCTTATCACCGAAGTTCCATAAGGAGTCATTATCATCACCATGATCAAAAGATGGGCCCCAAGAATGTCTGTTATTGGCTTTATCTCCACGAACAGGGGAATCAGATGCTCCATCGTTGCTGTCAAATTTACCATGAAATAAGAAGATATGTTTTTTTTGTAAAAACAAACAACAAAGACGCTTTATCAAAGTGCTATTACATTGAGAGGATGCATGTCTGAGAACAAAGGAGTCTCATGCATGTTGATAATGTTTTATATACATCAAGCAGCACATGCTTTCAAGGTTTGAATTGCCTTACTTCAGTTGAACTAACAGTATTAGGTAAAGGGGAGCAAATGCAAGGTTAAATTTATAGCAGATGCAACTGGTCTTCATAAAATAACTTCAGTCTCAAACTTGTGACCATTAGGCACCAACAAAATTGACACGGGAGCTTAGCAATGAGAGCTTGCACTTGCTTTGATCAAATAAATGATTTGCAGAAATGAATGACTGTTTGTTTTTAGCAAGAGCCAGGTGTATATTTCATGTAAAATGGAAAGACAGATAGAATTTATACCTGATACTATCAGCAGCACGTGGTGAGTCAGCATTTGTTCCCAATGGCTTTTTATCAGGTTCATTAGTATGCCCATCCTTTGCCTTCTTTGCAGGACTAACTGGAGGATTCTTTGCTAATTCTGATTTGCCGTTGGAACCAGTTGCTTCAGGTTCTACAGTCTGCTCAGCAGCAGCAGTTTTATCACTCTTGCTGTCTTCTTTCTCTGTTGATACCCCATTGCTAGAAACCTTGCCATCTTCAACAGTAGGATGACTTTCTTTTACAACAGGAGGCTCCACTTCGACTGTGAGTTCCTTTATTATAGAGAACCCTGGAGAAAGATAAGCAGAGTATGATGGTTCAAATCTACAAATGTTCTGAAGTAACACATCCAATAAAGGAGATGATAAAATAATCAAACTAGCATACCATCTTCTGCAAATTTGTCCCATTCTTCATCCCAAACAGCAGCTGTCTCTTGTATTCCAGGTTGCCAACCTAAAAATGAGATGGGAAAGTAAACCATTCATTATTCTGCAAGGCAACCAAACAACACAAATAGTAGGATGCCCATTGAAAATGAAGAGCAAGTAAGTTAGCGGCAAAATTGGTTCTCAATGCAGGGCACATTCTATCTGATGCAATAGACAAACTAGAAGCATTAAAGATTGCTTTGACTAACATAGATATTATGATACTGGGCAGTGGGCACAATAAACTAGCATTCATTCTAGCTCAATTCATACCAAACAAATTGAAAGGTAAAACATTAATTTAATCAATATAACAAAACCAATAGGAGAAAGAACACTTCGTAACTAGGAAGTGTATGTTAAAATATAATTTAAATTTAAACACAATAATAGCACATACCAAAAGGAAGCTCCACTAAAGTAGTTGGCTTAGCTCTCAATCCATATCTCTTGCACTGTTCATTTAAAGATTTCACGAGCTCCTCGAGTTCAGATTGTATCTGATTAGCGCGCTCCTGTAAACAAGGTAAGAAGATTGTCAGACAATAGTTCAGAACATGCATGCATGAAAGATACTGAATAACAAAAGGTCAACCTGAAGCTTCTCGTCATCTCCATCCCCTTTCTGCAGCTTAACTATAGAATTATAGATTTCCAATTTCTTCGCCTGTGAGCAAAAGGAGAAATAATGAGGTCTGTCTGGATCTCAAGACTCCTTTTTATCATTTACTGGGATAAATTCACAAGCATACCTGGATCTCACGGAAAGTAGCCTCATCCATTGATAGCTTTGATGCCACATCTCCAACCTTCTTGCATCTCTCATCATATTTGACTGCAAGGGATTGAACCTGAATACAGTATTTATTTAGAAATGTGAGATTTATGCAAATCATTATAAGAACTACAAAGGGTTGCCATTATTTAATTAAATGCCATAATACAACACATTTTATATGACAGTTAAAATACAATTCACAATTCATGAATGCACCAAACTATCCTTCTGGCTTTTACTATAGTAACTTATAACTCCTCCAAAACAACAAACTGGATACTGTGAGTTGTTCCAAGAACATGCAATAACTGTAGGCTTGCACATGTACTGCGTTGTGCATCACAATATACAACAGTACAGAAGTACAGTACAACATTGTAGTTATGTTTTTGCTTCAGTACACACTTTCAGAAATTACACCGAAAGGGCAGAAAAATGAATTGCATAGCTCATTTCTTAATCAAGATTACAGAAAACATTACCTCACGCTTATCAGCAGACATACTTTCTGAGACTTCATTAAACCTGTTATCACACCTACTCTTGTAGAGAATCTAGGGCAAAATAAAGAAATCAAGTCAGACATGATCACATGCAACTTGCAAATATGAATAGCTGATATTAGGTGTCAAGTATTATAGCTAAATGATAGAGATGAATATGTCCAACTGGTATAGGACAGTACGCTGCAGCTTATAGTTGTAAAACATCAGATCATTTAATGGAAATGCTATACCAACAGCTAAACGAGTAGAATGGGAAATGCAAGTAGAATTGAATCAACAAAGACCTCACTAAGATTCCTAAACATACAAATAGTTATTCTTCTAAATATAGATGGACCTAATTCTTCCACTCAGAATATATGTTTGCATTTACATAGTAATCACATTGGCATATTGCTATAGAGTACTTACCAGCTCCTGCATCTTGGTCCGATAGTAATCAGTCTTCTCCCTGGAATCCAGTATTTCCTTTTCCAACTCTTGAACCTTCATAAAGATTTAAAACATGTTCATGTTACACATCAGGACAGCCTAAATGCGTGTATGATGTTGCAAATCCACATTGCATTTTTGCCCCAAGATAATTTAGCTAGAAGTCTAATGGCATCACCATTTCCATGATTCTATGAGAATATGAATTCAAACCTGTGAAACATTTACCCGAACATGATTTAATTACTGTGGTGTTCATATATATTCTGGTTTAAACATCTTAGCTATTACCTGAACTACCATGATAAGATTCAAAAAGTATGTGATGCCTGAGCTGTTCGAGAAAAAAGATGCTCCCTATGCTACAGAAATTTAATTTTTCAAGTTTAATTTCTCATGAACAATGGAATGGAAAATATTGAACGAGAACCCAGCTAAGGAGAGCCAAATCAAAATAAATTTGGATTTACTTTTGTTTTTCTACTATTTTAAATGTGAAAATTACAAAAAAAACATTAATTAAGCATGATGAGTAAATACCTTTTTATCGGCATCTGAAGCTTCCTTGAACTTCGCTTCGAGTGCATTTTGTTCCTCTTTGCTAAGCTGGCCAACCAAATGTTTCTCCAAAGCTGGGACCTTAGGTTTTTGTGGTTCTGTCTGCGTAGTATCATCATCAAAATGAAGAGGCCTTCGATGTTGTTGCTTCACAGATGAAGGAGGCATTCCAGGATGTGGTCCTTGCATTGCTCTGCTTGCAAACCCTACAACAATTATTCAACAAAAACCAGATCAGTGACAAGGGGTTTTCTCATTAGTTAGTGCTCAAAAGAATAAAAAGAACAGTTTCCTTAGATAAATACCAGCACTTGGATGGGGAGCCGGGCCACTAGGGTTTTCTGCAAACTGGCCAGTAGAGGGTAGTGAAATTCCCTCCGCCCAAATACCATCTGGTAATACATCAGGAAGTGGTCGCTGCTCTCTGAACCTCTCCATTAAGTATACAGCAAAACAAAATTCCTTGAAGGACAGCATCCCATCCTTATCCTGGTCGGACAAATCCCACACCTTCCTTAAGATCTCTATAAGTGGAGAGGGGCAGAATTTTAGAAACTAATTGGCAGGGAATAAAAAGAACCACTGTCCAGAGAGAATTTGAGAATCAGAGGTAACTTTCAGTGGGAAACCAAGCTAACAAACACAGATAGTACTTATCTGATGCAGTTTGTTAATCAACCGTACCAAACGTAATAAGTGACAGTATATAAGATTGTGGTAGCCCTCAGAGGTACTAAACTCCAATAATACAGTCTCAGGCAAATATAAGAACGCATCTTTGACTATCGAGAAACAGTAGGATACTGATGACAGAATAAAACACGATCAAATATGTCAATTCAAATTGCATCTAGCAAAAGAAAATAACTGAGTAATTTAATAAAATAAATGCATATTTGTAGGTATAGGTACATGCAAAAAGAGGTCTCATGACAACGAGCAGTAACATGACCCCCAGTAGCATGGCACCAGCAGCCACTGAATTTGGAATGCAGAAAAACTAATGAAAAATGTAGCAAAATAACTATAACTAGTCATCTAAAAGGCAATTTTCATGGCCAAAAAAAGTCAGGAATAACTGCAAAAGCAGGATGCCTTTTCAAACTAAAATTTGAACACATTTACTTTTTTGCACGCTGCACACTGCATATAATTACCACCTAGTTATTTGCTTAAATTACTGTAATGTACCAAGTTCACAGGCACACAAAAAGGAGCATGCAGGCCATCATTCACAGTATCTGGAGGGAAATATGTTAAGTACACACGGAATACAGAACCACTACCTCTTGGCAACCGCCAACTTAAAAACAGATTCCTCGCCTCTTCACCAGTGATCTTCCCATCTCGATCTCTGTCTACCTTAATAAATACAATCATATACTTCCTGACATCTGCTTGAGTGATCTTGGGCCATGGGGCCTGAAACTGTTTTTGATTTGTAGGAATTTGTCCACCAGGGATGTTAGCACTCAATGGTCCTGGAGTGCTTGGTATGCTATTAAACTGGTTTTGCTTAGGCGCTGGCTGGTTTGGTGGCACCTGACCAGTATGAGAAGGCAATGATGATATACCCTGCACAGGACCAGGCTGCATTGGCTTAGGGGGGTGATGAGGTCCAGCAGCTGGGCCAAGGGCTGTAGAACCGGGCACGCCATTTGAAACATGGGGGAAAGATGAACTTTGCGTTGGTTGTGGAGTTGCAGAAAAAGGATCAACCCCAAAACTTGAGTTGGACGGCGATCCATTTCCTAAGGGAACCAATGCCTTGGAGTCATTAACAGCTGGTTGCGAAGACAGAATGTTTAGATCTGTTGGAATTGGCTTTACAGATGTCGTAATAACCGGTGTCTGAGCTGCAGGAGTTGAACTCTGTGTTGGTATTCCCACGGTGCCAAGGTTCACCTGTGGAGAAGCACCTCTAACTGGAGCTTGCGAAGTTCCGCCCAATGGACTTGCACTTTTCTTGCCACTGAACCAATCGGTGGATAGATTTGCTGTCGTTGAACCAGCCTGATTTAGCCCACTTAGACCACCTCCTACGGGTGGCCTTGGCGCAATTCCCTGAGCAGGGGGAATGTTTGCATTTGGAGGTTGTGGCGGCCTGACAGGATGACCCGGTTGGGGTACTTGTGGGGTGTTTGCACTTGGAGGTTGTGGCGGCCTAACGGGATGACCTGGTTGGGGTACTTGTGGGGTGTTTGCACTTGGAGGCTGTGGCGGCCTAACAGAATGACCCTGTTGGGGTACTTGTGGGTTGAATGATGCTCCAGGAGGGCCCTGTGACCCATTTACAACTGGAGTCTGTTGACGAGGACCTAATGCCTGAGTGGGCTGCGGGGGGCTAGCGACACTACTTGTCTGAGGAGCTGCAGTGGGGATATTTATACGGGGAGCAGGGATTTTTGCAGCAGCTGGACCGAATAATGCTGACTTAACAATGTCCGGTGTCAACTGTCGGCCACTCTGTGCGACTGTCACTAGTTTAAGTGAATTGAAAAAATCTTCACGCCCAAGAAACCCAGTCCGATTTTTATCAGCATACGTCCAGATCTGCATCAGCAAAAGAAACAAATGGCGATTAGTACAAGTAGGCAAAAGGCCGAGTATGCACAATGAGACAGCGACGAGGATCTCTGAAGGTAAAAGGTAAGCAGCTTTAGCATCAATTCACAAATCATCTGTTCCAACTGAATCCATCGCTATAGATCAGTCTATTCACCCAATATTGAGATGTAAATTCTGCAAATAGGGTACCTGAAATACTAACAAGAACCATGATGGAGTAGATATACTTTGCGACGTGTGGCATTCTAATAATCAGACCATACTGTTTCCTGCCATAGGTAGTTGTGATGGCTAGTGCCTAAAAGCTGCTACTCATTGCACAACTAAAATCATTGACCCGCATCCATTTCTTTCAGCTAGCACTTGAGCACCAGATATTGACCAAATCACAGCTCAGGCTTCTCCAAGGAAATGTGAGAAGTACGAAGATAACTAAGCTGATCACTGTGCTAAATCTCGGTTAGGATCACAGCAGCATAGCTGCTGACCCGCCCAACTGGTAGCTCAAAATCTGCATCCCAAACCCGAGTTGCTCCCAATTCCTAGCGTACCAGTGACGCCGTGGAAACCTGTGCGCTTCTAGTTAGCTAAGCTGCTCTCCCCCCTAAGTCGGTAGCCACCAAGCTGCGGAGCAAGCAAATCACGCAGCCAGATCAAAGCACGAGCACGCGACGTCTAGCCAAATCTCGGCGCCGACAGCCCAATGGGAGCTGCAAACTGCGGCGGATTCGACTCGCCGACACAGAGCCCCCAAACCGAAGAGCTGGCAATTCGAACCGCTGGGGCCGAGATCGCAGGGAACCGAGACGAGCAGCGGGGAATTGAGGGAGGGGCGGAGGGGGCAGCGAGGTGGTTGGCGGCGGGCAGGGGAGAGATCTGGTGGCACCTGAGCTAGGACGGGCTGCGGGAGGCCGGAGCCCTTGAAGAAGGCGACGGCCTCCTGGCCGCTGATCCGGCCGTCGCGGTCCAGATCCGCCGCGCGGAAGTAGGCGTCGAACGCCGCCTCCATCCCCGCCCCGGCGGAGGAGGAGGAGGAGGCCGGCGGCCCGCGGGAAACGCGCCGGGCCCGGCGGTCGGTCGGTCGCCGGCGGCGGCGGCGAGATCGGGGGGCGGTGCGCCCCGGGTGCTGTGTGTGTCGCCTAGGCCCGAGCGGTGTGGTGACGGGGAATGTCAGATGCGCGACAGAGCGAGAGAGAGAAAGATTATCAGTTGGGAGGGAGGGGAGTTGGTGGAGCTCCGTTGGATTTCGCTGGAGTTTGGGGGGCTCTATCTCGAAAATTAACTCTGCTTCTCAAATTTTAACCCTTGTTTGATCATAATTGGGCTCTATCTCGAAAATTGACTCGCTGAGCTCTTCGTTGGCGCGACGCGACGACGACCGTCGGATGCCGGGCACGGATCTTGATGGGGGAACACGCGGCTCAATTTGTTTGCCCACTCGCATTCAATCGCGCGAACAGGTTTTTTCTCTCCCTCGGGAGGCTTGGTTACGTCACTGTCTATTCATTTATCTCCAAAATCAAGTAGCGAGGCGGCGACTATGCCACGTAGCTCTCCATTTCGCACGTAGGAGCTTGGGTTACACGTCTCTTTGACGAGCTCGAGATTCGGTCGACGCCCTACCTCCCCTCGCCGACGGCAGGCGCAATGTGGCGGCCGCTCCATCCTTCGGTGCGGTCGGCGCCGCTATAGGGCTCCCTCCTCTGACGATTGATCCTTCCTCCCATCAGATGCCCCTCTCCGACGCGACTACTCCATCCTCCCGGTGCGGCATATAGAAGGCTCCCACCACTAAGATTCATGTCTGCGTCAGCGTCATCTACATTGTTGTCGTGGCTGCTACTAATCGTCCACGCGGGTGAGGTATGAGCCGTCTCCCCTATCGTCTTTAATTTTTCTCCTTAACATGAAGAGAGAGTGTTTGTGAGAGAGAGTGCACTGAGAGGTCACCAGCATTGTGTTGCGCAGACCTACGCCCGCGTTGTGATGAAGAGGTGGAACCACTGTTTTAGTTGTTCTAGGGGTCGTGTTTTTTAGAACCCACAATTCCCCTTCATATAGTTGTTTTCGAGCATGGGTTGTGGTGTTTTGAACCCACAATTTGAGTGACTTGAGCAGGGATTGGGATTATGTATGTGGTTTTTAATATAAATGTCATTGTTAGCTTTATATATATGGTAAAAAAATACAGTGCTAATACAATTCCAAGTGGCAAGTTTTTGCATAAACATGACATTTTTTAACATGGTAAAGAATGGGTTCGTGGGTGTGTGCTTTGTGCTAGGATGGGGTAGAAGATGGGGAAGAATGCAAAAATGCTAGACTCACGGGATTCTACTGGCTTTTACGGGATGTTTCCAGCTAATTAAACTTGCCCCTGGACTTTAGGTGGGGTGGGTTGGTTCCCCGAACCAACATCCAATCACAAGATGCCATGTTGAAGCACTATGTAAAATCTCTGTAATTTGCCTATGCGTGTAGCTTTATTGGGGAATAATGGGATGGCATGGCTGCTTGGTAGATGGTGAGGGGTCGACCAACATTGCCACATATGTGCATGACTGGTCGACAACGGTTTTGATAGCAATATATGCCAACACATCCTCACAGAATTGTTTGGTTCGAGTGGCAACTCATACTTCCGCATGTCAAATTTCACGCTTCTCTAAGATGCTTGTACATGGCTACTTCCTGTTTTGTTACTTGGCTGGCATGTGTCACTGGCATGGAAAATTAAAATTATCTGTTAATAATTAGTTTTGTGTTACTTGCCATGATCTATAGATTTTTTTTACAAAGTTGCCATGTCTTCATGATTTTTTTTCAGAATAAAAATATAGAGTTGCTATGAGTTAGACAATAAAAAAATAAAAATAAAATCATGTTTATACAACAAAATTCCAAAATTGTCATGTGCCCATCACACAAATTTCCAAATTCTGTCATGTTTTTATATAGCACAATTCATAAATTTGCCGTGTGCCCATTACATATTTTTCCAAAAAAATTCATGTTTGCATATAATTCAATTCCAAAATTTGTCATGTGCCCGTTAAAAATTCCAAAAAAGTTGTCATGTTTTAGAGAATAAAATTCCTAATTTTTTATGTGACCATTTCAAAAAAAATCCATAGTTTCCGTGATTTACAAAAAAAATGTTTTCGAAAGTTGCAACATGATCACTATGTGTACATGGTTAGTTTTGTGTCATCAACATGGCAAATTTAGATTGTCTGTGTATATAGTTTTCTCTGTCGCTAGTATGAAAATTTAATATTTATGTATACGGTTAGTTTTGTGTTACTGGTGTGGGAAGTTTAGTCTTACATTGATGGCAACTTCTTTTCACGGTGTAATTTTGTGCATTTTTTGCACTGCAATAGGCAAAACTTTAGGAATTTCTATACATATAAAAGTTATCATGTTACCATGTTTTTCAGGATTTTTTACATATTATGGCAATTTAAAAAAATGGTGTACAGCTTGTTTGTGTTACTGGCATGACAAATTTAGTTTCCTATGGATGGCAAAAAAAATCAGGTTTTCGTTTTTGTTTAATATTGCACTGGTAACATGAGAAATATTAGAAAATTATGTATAAAAGTTTCCATATTAACATGTTTCCAGGATTTTTACATATGTTTTAACTATACTTGCCATTATTTACAGAATATTATTCAAAGTTGCCATGTTCACATGATTTCTTCATAACTGAAAACAAAAAATTATAGTGGCCACGATTTTGAAGAATATATCCTTTCTAAGAAAACATGTTTCGTACAAAAATAATCCTAAATTTTGTAAACATTTTTTTTAAGTTGCCATGCTTTCATATGATGCAAATCCTATTTTTATTTTTTTGCCATGTGTCCATTTGCAAATTCCGAAAAAAATGGCATTGTTTTAGAGAACATAATTCCTGAATTTTGCCATGTAACAAGTATAAAGTTTCTACATTGGACATGATCGAGATAAAATCTTTTGTTGAAGTCGCCATGGACCATGACAATTATTCCTATGTGTTGTATCATGGCGATTTCCTGTAGGTATCTCTTTTTTCAGTGGACCATGGCAAGTTCCTGTGGGTTTTTTCTTGTACATTACTATGCAAATTTTCCATGTAGGTATTTTTCCCTATACTGAACCATGGCAAATATTCATGTATGTATTTTCCTTTTTGTAGTGGACCATTACAACTTTCTTGTTTGTAGGTGTTCGTTTTTTCTTGAATCATGGCAATTTCCTGCAGGTATTTGATTTTTTTCTGAAACATGGCAAATTTAATTTTATATGGAGGTTCTTTGTAGTGTACAATGGCAAATTTCTTGTAGGTATTCTTTTTTTCTTTTTGCAGGTCATGGTAGTTTGTAACTAGTCTGCCATGGGCATAGCCCTAGTCTAGAGATAGTCCATGTGGATGTACCGTTCGTGGTAGGGGTGTACATTAGACCACCCACAAAAAAAGGGTGTACATTAGACCGTGGCAAGTTTGGAGCGGCAAGTCGATAGTGTGTGTACATATGTTAATTGTAGGGTGCAACATAGTTCATATGTAATTTACCTTGTAAAACTTATTTGTGTTAATGGATTTGTTGTTGTAACTTCTTTCCCTAGCTAGTCATATTTGCTAACTACTCAAAGCACATAAATATAGCTGCTTGTATCTAATTGTAGGATGCAACATAGTTCATGTGTAATTTACCTTCTAAAAACTTATTTGTTGAACTGATTTGTTGTTGCAACTTCTTGCCTGAGCTGGTCATTTGCTAAATTCAACTTTTCATGATCAAATCAAAACTCCAATGACATAACAGGTGGCCTCAAGATCAAATACCCAGATCTCTTCGAGCATAGGATCCTCCCAAAGTAGTGCCACAAGCACGATGTTGTATCATGACTTGACAAATGTTGATGTTCTTGAGTCTCAACTAATGGCTGAAAGAGATGGCGATGTTGTGCTTCGAGATGAAGTTAACATCTTGAGGAAGCAAACAATGCAATCAGACGTGGTACTCACCATACCCATCAAGATGTGGATGAATTTTAAAAGGAAGGACGCGAAAACTGACTGGATTTTAAGTATCTGCTATTAAAACCCAAGGTAATCCCACATCCTAAATCCTAGATGAAATGGTGATTATGTTGATGATTCTGTCGTGAACACTGGGTTGTGTGTGCATGAACTTGTTCTTGTAGACCCAAAGGATGTAAGAGAAACTATTCATTTTCGAGATTATGTAATAATCCAACTATATTTTCTGCTATAATTTATTCCAATAGATGGGCCTCCTAGAAGCTAACACTGGATGATGCCACCGATTGACCCAAGCAAAACAAGCCCAATGAGGAGAAAACAACGTGGGCCTAGTGGTCCTAATACAACATGAACCCAACAGGTCAAAACAATATGATCACTAATGAACTGGAAATAGATATTGGTTCAATGGGCCGAAATATGTACCGGTCCAATGGACCAAAAGTGATACATGCCTAATGGGACAAGATTGATTTAGGCCTAGTGGGCCAAAACTGATACATCCAAAAAATGGGTCGAAACACATATAGGCCTAGAATGCTGTAACAAAATGAGCGTAGCAGCTTGGACTGGCGCTACTATGGCACATCGTTGGCGTGGTGATGGACAACATCCATGGTGTCTTTGTCACATGAAACCGCGAGCACGTGTTGGACGACATGATTCTTGCCATCATCCTCTAGGAACTCTACGACAACCATCTGCTTGTCTGCGATGTCTTGCTCCTCGATGGCTTGCTGATACATCTCAAACGTATGAATAATTTTTGCATGATCCATGCCATATTGCTATCACTTTTAAGCACTTTAGGCATTGTTTTTTATTGGACCAATATATTAATTCAGTGCCTAGTGTCAGTTCATGTTTTTTCTTCTATTTTGCATTTTCAGGAAAATACCTAGAAAAACTCTAGAATAAAATTAGAAAAAATAGAACTGAATTTTGTGAGAAAATAAGGACCCACTACTGGAATCAGGGAATTTGCCGTATGCCAGTTCTTTGCCGTCAGCCAGCGGACGGCAAAGAAGGCCATTGCCGTCTGCTGGCAAAA
>CBMN011750160.1:0-11885 GCA_000582825.1 Hordeum pubiflorum
TCTCAAAAAATTTGACTGTTTGTTTTAAAAATTTCTATTTTCTCTTTTTTGTTATGTTTATTTTTTTACCTTATAAGTTTTTTTGTATTTCCAATTTATTTATTACCCTTTTTCTATTTATTTCACCTTTTGGTTTTACAATACTATTTTTATGTATCCTTTTCATATTACCTTCTCCCTTTTTCCTTTTCGCCTTTTTAGTTTTTCTACTTTTTATTTTAAAAATAGATCTAAAATAGTTTGACATTTCGGATTATTTAATTTTAATACAAAAACAATTTTAGATACATTTTCATTTCAAAATACATGTTAAAAATTCAACAGGTGTTAATTATTTTTAACACATTTCTTAAATAATCTTGAACATTGTTTATACATGTTGAACTACTAGGCCGGTCCATACAAGCACGCGCGCAAGTGCTGTAGCACCAGGCAGGGCAAAGAAAACCAGGCAACGCCTAAAGTACGGGTGCATCTACGTAGAGACCTCCTCTTCGGCGCCGTAGGCGCAGGTTCGCTTAGCTGGCGCTCACAGCACCCTCGTGTGGGCCCGACCAGCTAGCACGCTCGCTCCTTCACTTCGCTTGACGCAGGTGCGTTCCTTCGTCCCTTCGTTTGATTTGTGTGTTCGTCCCTTCGTTCACAAACCTGAAAAATGGATCCACAATATTACGAATTTGAAAACCGTTCACGAGTTTGAAAATTTCATAATTTTAAAATATTTTTAATCAATTTTGAAACACATTTCACAAACTGAAAAAAGTTCATTGATTTTGAAAAAAAGTTTATCAAATTTGAGCAAAATCATTAAATTTAAAAAATGTATATCGATTAAAAAAAGTTCATCGATTCTAAACAGTTCATCAAATTTAAAAAAGTTCATCTAATTTGAAAAATAGTTCATTTGATTTGAACAAATAATCATTGAAATTAAAAAAAAGTCATCAATTTTTTAGAAAAAAATCATGAAGAAAAAGTTACGCAGATTTGAAATAAGAAAGAAAAAGGGATACAAAAGGGAAAAAAGAATAAAGAAGAAAAGAATGAAAAACATGCAAGTGAAGTGTTAGTGTGGTTGACGGGTCTTACACTAGGCTCGCACATCGCGGGTTCGAATCCACCTCTCGCATACTTTTTACAGTTTGGAAATAGAAAATGAAGTAAAAATGGGCCGCCCCACCATGACAAGGGGGTATGCGCCCGTTACTAAAACGAATAGTATCGGGCGCAAAAAGCACCGAATAGGATTTAGCGTCTACATTGTGTTTGTATCAATTCGTATGTAGCAAATATTATTCGGTGCAAAAAATATACATGAAATTTTTAGAAAATATTATTTAATGTCTAAAAATGTTTGAGTAGTTCCATAAAAAGGCTCTGTACCATTCACAAAAATGTACGTGCGCTTCTAAAAATTGTTGACACATTTGAAAACAAATATTTGTATTTTTTAAAAAAGTTATCCAATGATTAAACATATTGAAGTAGTATAAAAATGTTTCATATTATATAAAAATAGGTTTCAAAGTGTATTTGAAAAATGTTTAATGTATTTGAAAAAGTTAAAAATAAGTATTAGAAAATTAGTCATGTACTTGAGAAATTTTAAATATATATATAAATGATTTCGATGCATGCAAAAATGTATAGTGTGTATGAAAAAAATATAGACATCAAAAACATATATTAAAAATTCTTAGTCATGCATTTCGTTTTGAAATAAAACTGACCCGCCCCCCCTCGCCCCCCCAAAAAAATCCAATGAAAAAAATAAAGAAAACCAAAAAAATAAAAGGTAAACCCGAACGCCCCCGGAGAAAACCAATGCAAATAGTTAAAACCAGATTAGAAAACCCACTGTAAAAAAACTCGCACATGTATTAGGCCTGGCCAAAACCTTCGTGCTTATGGCAAGCCTAATAGAAATCAGTACAGGTCGACGTATAGCTTTGGCGCTAAAGCGCCGGGGAGGAGCTCTTGTATGCATTAGACTACTCGGTCGAGCTCAGCTAGTGAATCTTGCAACTAGTTCGAGACACGGAAGACTGCAGGATAATGTTTTCTGATGCAAACCTCTTCAGTTCAGAAGGCAAGAAAGTGACTTGAGGCGAGGAAGAACAACATTAAAATGCGCAAGGAGTGCGAGGGGGTGAGAGCGGCCGCCGCAGCAGCCAATGCGGCCTAGTTGGCGCCCGACGAGTGATTCGTCATGTTGGATAGACACGGCCCGAACGTTAAGTTTCATTTTGGATGGTCGTTGATTTTTTTTTCTTTGTTGCATTATTGAATTGACGATGAGTTTTTTTGCTATACGATCGACATGCATGGATTTGAGAGTTTTGATATGAGAAGTTCGGCTGTCCGGCATAACTTTTGAGGTGCCATCCGGCGCTGCCTTGGAAGTTTAGGGGACCGGATTATCCAAGTCCGAGTGTAGGTGAGCCTGCATCGGCACACGCTTACGCACTTTCCACAGAGCCCCCATACACCGGCACACGCTTAAGACGACACACCACGTTAATACAGCGAACTGATCCCCGAATGGAGAAAAACGAGCTACCTTCTTCTTCTCGCCACTGGACCAAAGGGTCGTCCGTCGCCGAGAGCTGCTTCCATCTCCATGTACTTTTTTTTTTTTACGGGTAATCTCGTACTCTGGACGTACGTGCGTGCACACGCACAATCTTTTCGACTTATCTCGCCCCCGCTGGGAATTCCCGATCCATATGGCCGTCCCTAGCAGGATCGATCAGCCCTGGCTTATCCCACGTGCATGGCCGCGGGATAGCCAACAGACGGGATCGTATGCGTTAGTGATCTGTCCGTGATAAGACGGACCCGTCGGTACGTCGGACTCAGCAGAACCATTGCGCGGACCCATCGGAGGGCACGGTCGTACTGCACACGTACCCGCCGCTGCCGCCCAGCGCAATTGGCACCGGATCCGCCCGTCCCCGTTGCGTTGCGCCGTGCGCTGTCGTCCCTCGGATGCATCGTGCATTTCGAAAAACACTTCCTCCTTCGCGTGTTTGCGGAAAAGCAGGCCGTCGGCAGGTGAAAGACATGGTCGACCGTCAGCCAGATTCGGCCGAGCTCCGGCCGGGCTCCGCATATATCCCGCATATCTCGTCCGATGTGATGCGCGGGCGAAAAGCAGCCCGAGGACGGGCAACGCGATAACGTGCGGAGGCGCGACGGAAATCCGCGGCCAGATCGATCCCCACTCCTCTCCTCTCCTCTGCTGCAAACCGCCCGTTTGTGCCCTCAAATCAGCGATGACGCGACGGTACAGTGGTACGTGACGGGCCAGGTCGATCAGCTAGGAAACAATCTTTCGCCGGCCGGTACAGTGCCGTTCATGTCAAGCTCGACGGGATCGGTACGTACCTAGAAGCGGGATTTGATTGTACGCCCCCGAATAAATCGATATCTGCATGCGTACAGGATAGGCACGAATAGTCAGCAGCAGGGGACGGGTCCATACGAACCATATCTTTGCCCCGCTCAGGGGGCCATGCCTCGTCACTGTTGACACGGATTCCACACGAAAACTTGCCATGCAAATGCTAATAATTCGATATGGAGTGGACATTTGCAGGGGGCGGAGTGTGGCCGTGTTGCTGCAGCAGGTAGTTTTTTTTTTTTTTTGAGGGGAACGATAGAAGAAGTGCATGATTGAGCCGTTTTGCAACAAAAAGTTACCTGACTGTAATTACGAGAAGCGTCGACCTGCACTCGCGAAAAGAAGGAAAAATAAGCGTCGGCCTGCAGTGAAGTTGTTCCACAGTTGGCTAATTGAGGGAGGTGAGAGGGAGACACATGACCCGCTGCGGCCAATGATTGTCCGAGGGGAGGCTTGCTTGTTACCCGGGCGCCCGGGCCGGCACGTCATGTGGGCTGCAATACCATATCCACAACCAAATCCATCCGAATGATGAGAGACAGCCTAGTACTGCCGCCATCTATGCCTCGGATGGATAGAACATGGATGGTCCCTCGATCTCGCTCCACCAACGCGCCGCACGCGTACGTGCTCTCGCCGATTATGTCCACCCGTTATTATCTGCTAGTACTACCACCGCTCCACAAGATATCGTCCAAGATCAGATCTCTCCTCAGTATGCCCTGTCAGTCTGCAGGTGCTGAAAACTGAGATTTGAGAATCCCGTTCATGAATGAGTCGGCGTCGCCGTGCGTTCAGATCCACAGCAGTCGTCGCACGGGCACGGCCACTGTCCCGGTTGCATTGGCCAAGGAAGCGGACGCCGCAGGGGCGCCAGCCTACCGGACAGGACGAACATTCTTTCAATAATGGCGTCTGGCAACCACGCTGTGGCGCCAGCTTAACGCCTGAGCAACCAACCCGCACTGACCCGCGAGCCGGTGAACCTGCCCCGCGGCTCCGATCCGGCGTCCGTGGGCGCCGTACGTGCACAACCGATGAGCCAGAGATCATCACATGGACACGCAGACTGACTGGTGATCAGGGAAGCCAAGGCCGATAGGTTTGAAACGACAGTAGCTGTTTTTAATGCGGAGGCCGCCCGGCAGGGATCTGGGCGCCATGCGGAGCGCGGCGAGGAGCGCGACGCGTCACGGCGGTGGCATGCGCTCCGTGTGACCGGCGTTAACTCGGTCAGATTAGATTACTGCTCCCCGTGGATTCCCGTTCCGTCTCGTTCGCTCACGGGAAACCGGCCGGCCACCCGTCCGGACGTGTGCATTTTCTAGTGAGCTACTCCGTCCAAGGTAGGCGCGTGAGCCGTGAGGTGGGAGATGCCCCGTGTACCGTCTGTATATTCTAGGACGGATGGGCTATCTAGCTTGGATCCTCAAGCTCATGCCGACGATGGTCTGTATATTTTACTCCATACTACCTTTTTTCATCGTGTTTTGACTGGTAAGCGATGTCATATTGACTGTTCATTGGACACTGGATACAAGTCTTGTCGTCTCTCACGATTTAACAGCGTACATATTTTTACTAAAATAAAATGAAGTCGTCAACTTCGATCGTTCTCTTTTGATCGGATTTGCTACCCGCCATCCCATCAAATTACTCGCCCGCAAAAAACTCTCATCAAAATACTAGTAGTACTGAAACGTCATTCTGGCCGAAGATTCTGGAGTAGCACAAATTAGAACGTCAGCTGTAACTGTTTTATTTTGCTGGGTTTCCACACGGTGAAACACGGTTAGGAATAACTCCTCATCCCCACCGGCACCGGCCACCAGACAGTTACTATCAGAGATCGGTTCCGGGTTGGGTCCATCACCCATCATTGAATCGGACACGTACATGACATGGATGACCTCGGACGGTTGCTGTAGCCCGATACCAGACAGCCGAGTAGTAGCACAACGTAACTGCCACAGCAGCCACACGAAGGCAACCGAAAAATGCCAGTATAATCGGCAGGGAGATGTATCAACGGCTGTTACGTGCGTACTACGACCGCGTCAGTTTTTTTTTTTTTGAGCAAAAAAAAGGGCTTTCATCCCTTCCGATTCCCATTATCAGAAACCAAGCAGTCAAGATCCGAGCTACAGGTTCAAGTTCAAACTACCGGCTAAAAACAGGAAATAACAATAAGTTCAACAACGACGTCAGTTTACAGTTAGGAATATCGTATACAAAAATGTCAATTTATGACGGACTTGCAGAAATCACAAGAGACGTCGAGGAAGGATGACAGTTTATGAGCAATTGTAGAGACAAAAAAAAAAACTAAACTACAGCAGCACCCCCACAGATTTTTGCACACGCTGCTCCGTCAACGAACATGTAGAGTCATAGTAGATGTGGTGCGTCAATCGGGGATCATTACGATGCTCCTCGAATCCTAAACCGCTTGTGTCCATGTCATCGAGGCAGAACACCAGAACCACCACTGTAGAACATGCAATCTTGTCCCTGGACCTTCGGCTGCCCCCAAACATCGACGCTTCCGCTAGAGATGACAACCACCATACAACGTACAAACATCAGATCTATTGCGACGGAGGAGCAACGGAAGAAGGCTCCCATGGACCCCTCAGCGTCACCATCGGGCCGCCGCTGATATGTGGCTATGATTGAAGAAAATGTATTGGTAAATGTTGGGGCGGCCATCATTAGAACTTTATAGGGAACACACTAAACTTAACCAAATACACCAAAAGAAAAGAGTCGCCACCCTTCCCCTCGGCCAGCAAAGCGACGGTTGAAGGGGGAGAGAACCCATGGCCTCGTCGGCAGAGTGAGATGGGAAGGATGTCGTGCCTTGTCAACGAGAATGTTGTTGTTGCACATGCCTTACGTTGGTCGGCCGACTCTTACTCGGCTTCTACCATACAATGTGCTATCCAACTTCCTTGTTATGCGGATCTGTTGATCCTCAATTATAAATCTGACTCGATCAATTGTTGATAACAAATGAGAGGAGAGCCATCGCCCAAGCTGGAGACGGAAATGTTGTGGTCGACCACGATGTCCGCGGCAAGGGCTCACCAAGGATGAGCTAGACCAGTGGCATTGCTTCAATGGAGTCACGGGAGAAGGCAAGATAAAGGCGCGAAGGCGCTGTTGTAGGTATGGGGGTGGCCCACCGACACCAGAGAAGAATGGGGGTGTGTTTAGAGGGATGGTCGGGGTGACAATATCATGATGGAAGCGGCGACTCTTGTAGGCAATGGTAGCAAGGCGGAGGTTGGCGATTAGGCTTGAATTGTAGGGCGGCACATGGGTAGTCAACGGCGAATTGGACGAGAAATATGGGGGCTGAGGAGGAAGAAGGTTGGAAGGACGGCGAATCCAGGCGGGACAAATCGACTTGGAGAGTAAATTATTTTTTGAGGCAACTATTTTATAGGTATTCTCTTTTGGGTCGGCGTAGAGCTCAATCGACTGAGACTTAACGAAATCATAGTCGAGTGACGTCACCACATTTGTGGTGCTACGAGTGGCATGGCTGGATGCTACAACTAGTGGCGTGACATGATGCAAATGACAACTTGCGCTGCGACCAACGAAGACGAACGATCTAACCAATGAGACTTAATGTTGCATACGTCAATGGCGGAAAATGCGACTAATGGGACGTGGTGTTGCGTGCGATGAGGGCCAATGTTATGAGCGATGAGACGACATGCTGCAACCAGCACCGACGGACACTGCAACCGATGAGATGAAGTGGTGCAAGTGGTGGGATGAAGGGCTGCGAGGGCCGTTGGATGGTGCTCAGCCTAGCATGAATCTCCACAGAAACATCCAATAGCTAAGCAATCGACTAAAACTTGATTAAGTCTCAGTCAACCGAGGTTTAACAAATCCGTTAACTTTTACGTGTCACATCTTGCGAGCTCACACAATCCGTAGGCATAGAGAAATCAATGCAGAAGATCAAGAGTTATGATTTTTTTCCCTGGTTACCAAGTAATTACTCCACGATCTAACTGAAAAGGACCTCTGATGGATGATGAAGCAGAAACCGTACGACATGAGTTACCAGGCAATACCTCGAGCTTCATTCTAGTCAAGTGGGAGTGGTCGTGTGAAAATTGGCTTGGTTAACCAGGCAGGAGTAGGTTACAACGGTGTAATTAACATAACTGAACAGAAAGTTAAGCAAGAGCAGAAGGGAGGTAAGATTTCCCCACTACTAAAATAAATGAACCAGCAAAGGCGAAAGCAACAGGGACGCGAAATAAAGTTTAAGGCCCGACAGGCACAATCATTGAAACGTATATGCATATAAAAAAAAAGTTAGAAAGGTATACACATTACACACGTACGCACCCGACAAGAGGCTCTCCCAGCTGCCTCTAGCTCTCTCTCATGTCATCATCCAAACACTGTCTGACACGACTAGGAGTTCATCACAGGCAGCGGCGGCTTAATCTATTATCTCCTCTCCGATAATTAGCTTTTGAAACAAAAAGGCAGAGAAGCTAACCAAAAGGAGAGGTCCACGGTTACATGCTGCATGCACAAGCATATACAATGGCCGGCCGCTTCGAGTACTGGCTTAGGCTAGCTAGCTACAAAGCTACTACGGGTGGCTGTTTGACTACCTATCGTCGTCTATGGATTGCGTCTATGATTGATGGATTAGCTAAACTGAACAAGATTCGGAACTAAACCCCCAGACCAAGAAATAGCAAAAGCAGGAGGATCGTGTCCATATCCATGTCCTGCAGCTGGCCGCAGGATCAGATGTTACTTGCGGCGTGAGGTATTAGCTATGGCGGCCAGCCGGCCACTGCTGCTTACTTGTAGCTGGCTAGCTACAGAAGCGGTGGTGCTGATGTTGATGAGCGTCGTGTATGTACGTGCGGTGCGGCGGAGCGCAGATCAGCAGGCGGCGGAGTGGGTGAAGGGGTTGAAGAAGTGGTGTGTGGCGGCCTTGGGCCTGTCGGGGTCGACCTTGCCGGCGGCGGTGGCGGCGGTTCCGCCGAGGCGCTCGCAGGACGGGCAGATGGTCAGCGTGGCGGCCGGCAGCTGCATGTAAAACGGTGGCGCCGGCGCCGCGGCGGAGGACGGGGTCCCGGAGTGTTGGCTGGCGTTGCTGGGCGGTGGCGGCGGAGCGAACTTGATGGCGCGGAGCTCCTGCAGCTCGCGCTGCAGGCGGCGGTTCTCCTCGGTGAGCGACTCGCAGCAGCGCTTCAGGAACTCGCAGTCCACCTCCGTCTGCTTCAGCTTCGTCCTGCATGCACGTGTGACGGGATCCAACGTTACTGAGTATCATAAAACTCACCACAAGAAATGAAATGACCCGCGCTCATTTCAGGCAGGGGTCGATTTTTGTTTTTCATGCATGCATGAACGTAAAAGAAAATGGATTAAGAGATGAGAGTGCAACACACAAAATGATTGCCCGTTTTTTTTGTTTTGTTTGAGAAGACGAAGTGGTGTATAATACAAGAATTGTTGCAAGTCAGCTCTAGCAGGAGACCGTAATATAACCTGAGTACGTACTTATATGCGTATAATAATACGTACAAGGTTACTAACCTGGCTCTTCTGTTCTGGAACCAGACCTCCACCTGCCTTGGCCTGAGGTTTAGCTGCTTGGCTAAAGCCACTTTCTGCTTCTGCTCAAATCCAAAAAGGACACACAAACAAAAAAAGTTGTTCAGTAACTCAAACTTTTTTTTTGATTCAGTAGCTCATACTACTATGGATCGATCAAGAAAATAAACCAGATTTGTATGTGGATTTGCTTGTACGCATGTGTACGCGCATGCATAAATAGAGAAGATCTCAAGAGATGATGATGCATGTTGGGTATGTGCGGCTATCTTATCGGCGGTGAATCGATTCGAACGTGACTAGTACACGCATGCGTACGTAGCACGTAGACGTACGTACGTACCGGGTTGAGGGTGCTGTGCTCCTTGAAGCGGTCCTCCAGGAGGGCGGACTGGTCCTTGGTCAGCTTCAGCTTCTTCCGCGTGCTGCCGTCGTCGTCCTCCTCGGCGGCGACCGCCGTGGACGACACCATCTCGCCCAGGTCCGCCTCCTCCGCGCGCTCCCTCTTCACCGCGCCCCCCACCGACATGGACGACACGCTGTGGCCGCCGCCGCCCCCGCCGGACGCGGTGCCGGTCATGGTCGCGTCGTCCGGCATGCTGAGGGTCAGCGACGGCTCCAGCGACGGCGCCTCCCACAGGGTCAGCCTGCCGCTACTGCTGTTGCCGCGGTGCGCCGAGGACGGCCCGTCGCCTCCGCCTCCGCCCCCGCCCCCGCCGCCCAGGGACAAGCCCAGCGCCAGGCCGGCGTCGTGGACCTCCTCCTGCGCCATGGCGTACGTGTGGCACAAATCGGCGGGTCAGCCGCGTGCACCACTGGTCTCTAGCTAGCTTGACCCAGGAATCCGCAAGCTCTATCTTATCTATCTGCGCTGCCTTGCCGGGCGCCGACTAGCTTGAACCCTCTCGCTCTGGTGCCAAGGCAGTTCAATTCTTGCAAGGTGTCGCGGAAGAAGTGTATGTTGGCGTCTGTGTAGGGGAGGAGAGGAGAGGAGAAGAAAGGAGGAAGGAGGAAGGAAGGAATGAGTGAGGGGAATGAATTGGTTGAGGGGTTGAGAATATTTGAGGAGGAAGAGGAGGAGGAGGGAGGAGGTGTGGAGCCGCCCGGGGGGGACAAGGCGATGCAAACCCACATCACACATGCGTACGCGCACGCGCACTCGACACTTGCGAATGTTTGACAAGCCCAGCTGCAGACCCCTCGCGCGCGCCCGCCCGCCCGGAGGGTCCAGAGCCCAGACTCCACAGACAGGCCAGAGTGCCGTGCTGCGCCCTCTGTCTCCCTCCCTCTCTGCGCGTGTTCCCTCCCACAGACCTGCATATTTTTCATTCCGTTCCCAACAGCCATCGCTGCTGCTCAAAAGTCGGGTTCCTTCGTTTTTTCTCGTGCTACCGGTGTGGATGATTAGGGGTGATGTGCGAGCGGACCACGTGGACGCGCGTGTGTAAAGGGCCCAGCAATATTAGAAGCCGCACGCACACATCAGTCTCGGCACCCACCTTGTGCCCACACGCATGCATGTAGGCATTACAAAAGGCGAGGCATGCAGATCCTCCGATCCGTTCCGTTTCTTTTTTGCTTGCTGCAGTACTGTTCTCCGAGGGTGGGCGCGTTCTAGATCAGTTAGGTACGCACGTACGTGTATAGATTATAGACTTGTTCGTTCAGGTAGCTTTGGTTCTAGGAGTATTTCACATGATGATCATGCATGCATGGATGGCTTGATAATTGTTAGGTATTTGCACAAATGATTGTGGTGGAGAAGGGGCGGATGGTTGGATGTACGTGTGATTGTGGCAAAAATATTACGACTCATCATGCACCCACCCAACCATATGAACCGCCTACGTATGTGCTCATTTACTAGACGTGTGGTTGGCCCGGCCGGCGTGGTGTGTGCGGTTTCTTCCCAATTCCTGGCGACTTTCCTTGATCACCATCAAGTACTACTACTAGTATGGACTTTTTCTGCAACCTCGCTACCCTCCCAATTCCATGTAGCTAGGGCTTGTGGCCTCTAGCTCACTTTCCTTCACCACCACCTTGCTTTCCACATAGGACATGAACGCGCCCCTGGACCGGAAATCGAGCCCTTTTGCGTGGTGTGGGGCAGGGCTGCTGGCTCATCCTGTGACATCTTTCTCAATGATAGGCCTGGAGTTCGTTCACATTACATCCGTCTTTCTCATCTCTTGCTTGCTAACCAGGGCGTTGTGGCTAACTGGGCTGGAGAGAATTAATTATGGCACGACTTTCTCTCTCGATTCTACTAGTGCTTCCACTGTTTTCTTGGTTGGTTTACGTTCCTTTTTGTGTGTTGCACATCATCACATGGCCTACCATGGCAGATACAGTACATGGCATTCGACAGTGCATATGATGGATGCACGCAGCTACCATGCCGGGTAAACATTAATCCTAAAATTAATAATCAAGATAACGAATTAAGATTACGCTTGTCTAATTTTATGTTTTAAATGCAAGGAAATTAATACGCAATTTCAGTCACATTCTTATCAAACACACTTAATTAGTTTAGGCAACAACGGCGTAGACCAGCATCGCGGACAACGTACATTAATCGTTCTGTCGATCATCATCGTGTGCAAAGTAGGATACGCCTGCAGCCCGCATACCTACGTACTGCATGCGCACCAAACGTCCAAACTATCAGGATTACACCATGATCAGTTGACTGTGGCACACCACATAAGTCGGATTCTCTTTTGAATGATTGAAACTCGAATGACACCGGGTCACTGCACATCGAGGACTACCATGCCATCGATCCTTGACGGCCACACATGCCTCCACTGGTAGAAAACGGGCCTTTAGTCCCGGTTCAACACAGACCGGGACTAAAGGCCCTCCACGT
>CBMN011750351.1:0-10522 GCA_000582825.1 Hordeum pubiflorum
TGGGCATGCGTGCGTGCCAATCACCCTTGTGTATAAAGTGTGATGTGCCTGTGTGCGCAGGTGCTAGAGCTAGGAGAGAGATGTAGTCTCCGCCGTGGCGTGTGGCCGGTCAGCAGGAGAGCTCTTGGGTAGAGCGCGTGTGTGCGTGTTGTAGCCTGGCATGGTCTGTGTCATTCAGTTTGTGCTGAAGAATAAAGTGGCGCCGACGCCGTTAGTCGGCGTGATGCCGTTCGTACGGCGGAGGCGTTTGTGCGCCAGAAAAAAATCGTGTGCTCTATCTTTCACCTTCGTTTGTGCGAGTGAGAGAAAGAGAGCTGGTTCGAGGTATGTCCCAACACCGCCGCGCCTGTCCAGATTCTACGTCTACAGCCCCACCGTCCACAGTGCCCCCACGGTGCCAGAGATAGCTTGGTCGTCGGAGAACCTCGCCCTGCTCCGCATCTACCTTGCCGCTTCCGGCCCAGCAGAGTACTTCATCTACAGGGCGGGAGGGCCAGGCTACAAGGCGTCGCTCGATCTGCTCCCGAACACCGGCTCGTACATGTACAGACAGAACATGGACCCGAACCTCATCGGCCTCTTGCCGGACGGCGACGGCAAGCACTTCGTCCTGGCCTCTTTCGGATGGGACTAGGAGCCAAAGACGTACACGTACAAGCTCCATGTCTTCAGGTCCAAGCACGACGCCTGGACCCAGCAGCCGCTCGCCCCTGACATTCCCTCTGGACTAACAGAGCGTCAAGCTGATGTAACTCCCGACAAGGTGATAAACGTGGGAGATGGGGTGCTCGGCTACGTCGACCTATGGGGTGGCATGCTGCTCTGCAACGTGCTCGACGACCCTGTGATGTCACGCTTTGTTCCATTGCCCGCGCTGCTGCCGAACAACCGAGAATGCTATCGCGAAATGTTGGCGCAGTCCTTCCGCGACGTCGCATGCACAGATGGCACGGTGATCACATGTGTCGAGTTGGAACATTTGTTCAAGCTTAGAGGCAGCATCCCCGATGTCTCGGACAGGGACGTGCTCTGTGACTTTGAATTGGCCAAGGATCCGAGGGAGGAGGAGCAAGAAGAATACGAGTCCGCTGGTTGGAGGCTCATCACATGGTACAGGCACATCTCTTGGAACTATTGGCGCAAGGGGAGCATGCTTCATGTTGATGATGAACTTGGAACTGTCTCTTTGCCTGGTTGCGGCGGCGCTGCAGACCTGCCATTGAAGGACCTGAAAACAACCTATCCCGTCGTGTGTGCTGCTGATGTTGTTTGCCTCATGTCAAGGAAGGAGGTTTTGGATCAAACTGCATGGGTTGTAACTGTTGACATGGGGAACAAATCAGTGGGAGATCTTGCCATATGACGCAAATCGATCCTTGGATTACTGTCCAAACTACATTAGCTGTGCGCTACACAAATATCCGATGAATGGCAATTCAGGTAACTGTGCAGCTCAATGTTTTTCCTCGTGTCCTTTTACAAATATGTTGTTGTGTCCTTAGATGAGTTCGAGCACATTCCATTTCAGTATGAACGGTTCTCTTTTCATGTATCCCATGCTAGATCGGTCACATCTTCTGATGTTCATATTAGATCCGTCAGTCTCATCATCTGTACGGATTTGGGCCATTTTCTTCACTTGTGGCTTCTGAAAGTAATATATAGTTGAAGACTTGAGTCATTGGAAACGTTTGCTTTTTGTTGAAGAACTTCAAATTGCTTGAGGTGTGATTAGGTAAAAGGAGATCTTACTTTAGGTACTCGCTTTGAATCGGTATGATCAATCCATTGTTAGATTGTACTCCCTCCGTAAACTAATATAAGACGTTTTAGATCACTAAAATAGTACTATAAAACGTCTTATATTAGTTGATAGAGGTAGTACTGATTGAGGCCTGAATTCAAATTGGTAATTGGTTGTGAAATCATCGTGCATTTGAGTATTTCTGTCGTGATTAGTGAGTGATCATGAATCTAATAGTTTTGTCCTCCATGTGCATCAGATGAAGTTGAGGATGGTGCAAGAAATGCTCATTGTGCTGGCAGTGCTACTCGTGAGGTATAGTCCACCCTGATGCCTTGTTTCTGGTGTTTCTGTTTTGCCCTCTTTGCGCAGTAAGATGACCTATAAGTTGGTTTTGCAGCCGCCCCTGCCAAACTCAAACCATCACAGCAAGAATCCCCCGCAGAAGCGACAGAGATTGTTGCAACCAAATCAAACACTTTGGTCGGAGGGTCCGCAATAGGTACCGAAGCCATAGAAGCTTGTGATATGGAAAAACTTTCTGTGCAAAATACTTGATCTTAAAGTCCTCATCCTTATGGTCTGGAAAAGGAAAATTTGCCTGCAGTATGTCTCTTTAAGGTTGTCACTTGTGCATCTACTAATGCGTGTAAAGGTCATGTCTACCGATTACTGGTTGTGCTAAAACTTGTGACTAATGATTTCTATTTTTAAATGCTTTTGCAGAGTTAATAAGATCCATCTCAGCAGCATACTAGAATAACCTCATTGAAACTACATCATATTGGCCTGATCTAAGAAATGATGGCTTCTTCCAAGATGTTCAATATTTTGTGAAATTATGTTAATATGTTCTCCAGATATTGAAGTAAATACATGGAAAATATGTTTTGTTCTTCTTGCATGTTTTTGGTCTTGACAATATCTAGATATAAACATAGCAAATATTACTTCCGTCAAGCTCCATTATGATGGAAGTGAAATCTTGTCTCTCCAATAGTTTAAATTGAAGTTCCAAATGTTAACTTTCCAGACTAACCTAACAACTAGTGAGCTTTGATCTCCAATGGTATAAATTAAAGTTATAGAAACTAGCCTATACTAACTAGTGGTTTTTCCATCATATTATTTCGGATAATAGGAGGACAACTATTGCAAGAGAAGTTCCAGATTATGAGCTCCAGGAATACTAATTACTCTAGCCCAACACAAAAACTAATCTGCACAAGAGTAAGAGGTCGCTGTCATTATGTCATAACATGCCATCGTAGCAGTCAAAACTAGCACTAGAATTAATTTACAGGCAAGAATTATATGATGCAAGTCACCTACAGGCAAGAGTTATATAATCGAAGTCAAACTAGCAGCACAAGAATTAAATCTACATGCAAGAACTATATGATGCAAATCACCTAGAAGCAAAGACATTGCTGGCATGTTTGCTGCAACTTCGTGGAGAGAAGAAAATAACCTTATGGCCCACCATGCAATATAGATACTGGCGTGCATGGATCAGTCAGTAATACCAGTACAGTTAGTAGCGGTAAGGTATAGATAACATGCCAATAGTCAATAGAATGAATTTTGCCAGCTGAGTACTTTTGAGATTGGAAGAGATTGCAGTTGTATATGAGCTTGGACCATATGTCTACCCAAATGATCAGTTTCACATGTGTGACATGAAGTAACACCACCCTAGCGTTTTTACAACTAAAATTGCCATCCGGAAAAAAACGAAACCAACAAAAAATTGAAACTTGTCATTCAAACAGAAAGTTGAAATGCATATACATGAGCTCGTGAATGTAGAGAAACCCACTAGGTGAATCGTGCAGCCGCCAACAGGTAAAACTCCCTCCGTTCCTAAATATAAGTCTTTTTAGATATTTTATTATAAACTACATACGGATGTATATAGACATAGTATAGAGTGTATATTCAATCATTTTGTTCCGTATGTAGTTCGTAGTGGAATCTTTAAAAAGACTTATGGAAACGGAGGGAATATAATCATCACTAGAGAACTTGGCACTGCAGCCAACAGCGGCAACAGAAGATCGTTGTTGTATGTGAACACCAGGCATATTGAAAAGCAGATACTGAAACGAGTAAATGAAGGGATCCTGAATTCCTGATATAAGATACTCCGTCTGTAAACAAATATAAGGTGTCAGTATTAGAGAGTGGTTGGCTTAGATGAACAAATCCTGAAACAAGTAATCGTACAACTGAAAGGCATGGCTAGCAATATTTAGCTAGCGTACTGAAATTTAAGTGAAAGGCATTAATATTTCAACTCAGTGAACACCCTGACGAAATAGCAGAATGGATTTCTCACAAAGATGCACCTGCAATTATGCTAAAAAACAAAGCAGAACTTCATGAGCCAGAGCTTCCTACGTAGAAAAAAATGATCTTATTTTGAATTTGTTTTTTGTAGGGGGCTATCAGCAATGTTTAAATTTTTGATTTGTTAGGGCTTTCTCACGAAGAGAAAACACCCTCAAAAAATTAACATATGCTGCTTAGTGTGACGTGCACACGGTATTCTTTAGTAAAAGGCGAAAGAATAGTTCGCTTTGTGCTCACCACGCAGTTGAGTGCCTCTCACCGATTACACCCCGCCCTCTTATGTAGCCGAGCTCTCTGCTCCCTCCTGCGTAGCCAGGCGAGGTGGGACTAAAACGCCTACCTCCGCCCGCTGCTCTCCCTTTCCCTTCTGCTGCTGCTGCCGCACATGTTCACCAGAAAGCCCACAGAAACACCTTATGTTTGTTGTTGGATCAGCCCACACAGGAGGCTAGCAAAACTGAGTTTTTTTTTCTACTTCTCAAGAAAACAAAAAACTGAGTTTTTCTGTTGTGGCGTGGGGCAGCAAACTGAGCCATGCGGAACTTCTTTCAACAAACTTTGGACTTGAGTACATTTCAAAAAAAAAAAAACCTTTGGCGCCTGAATTAATGCGTCACCGACAAGAAGAACCACAATCAATTAACATTTCCTACAAGCTGTACTACCAAAGCTGCAGTACAGATGGCACGTTGCTCCAGTAAGTGCCGCCGCGATAAAGTCGATCGGACACCTGACTCAAGTAAATTTGCAACTTTCGGACCGATGGCTCCCCCTACAAATACCACCACATGCACGGCAGCTACCTACTCATTCTCTCGTCGGTCTCTCTGAACTTTGTCATATACACTTCGTACTTTCGTAGTAGCATAGCCAGGCCATGGCAACGACGGGCAAAACCAGCAGCACGGCGGTTGCGCTGTCCACCCTGGCTCTAGCGGCGAGCCTCCTCCTCTTCGCCGTCTCCTCAGAGGCGGCCTGCCCCAGCAAGAGCAAGCCAACGCCGAGCGCACCGACGGCGACTGGCCGGAGCGGGAGCGGCGGAGGTAAGTGCCCGGTGGATGCGCTGAAGCTGGGGGTGTGCGCGGACGTGCTGGGCCTAGGCGACGGGCTGACGAACCTGATGGCGGGCTCGTGGTCGACGGCGTCGTCGGGGAAGAAGCCGTGCTGCGAGCTCGTCGGCGGCCTCGCCGACCTGGACGCCGCCGTCTGCCTCTGCACCGCCATCAAGGCCAACGTGCTGGGCGTCGTCGACGTCGGCCTGCCCCTCCAGCTCGGCCTCCTCGTCAACCACTGCGGCAGGAAGCTCCCGGCTGGCTTCCAGTGCCCTAACTGATCTGCCAAGTCCGTAAGCACGCACGCACGCACGCACGCACGGATGGGGCGTCGTTAACTTGCTTGCTAGTAGTGGTAGTAGCTTAGCTGCTGAGTGCGAATTTTAATTCAGTTCGTTTGTTTTATATGGCCCGTGGCCCGTTAGTGTCGTGTGGTAACGTAATGAAATGTTCGGCGCGTCTCTGTACGGTTCGCGTGCTGCGCTATGCAGCATGTGGACGATGTTCGGTTCCAACTGTCTGTACACTTCCCATGATATTCAATGTTTGATCGGTCTGTTGTTTGTGGTAAATGTTGTCAATTTGAAATGAGTATGCCGTATGGACGCCGTGCTTTCCGAAACGAATTAGAATGGGATGTGGACGCTGCTGACCAAGCAGACATTGTACATGCAACTTACTAGTACCATAGTTCTGCCCATTGTCAGTAAAACAAGTACTCCCTCCGTAAAGAAATACAAGAGCATTTAGATCACTAGAAGAGGTACCGCAAAGTACATGCCTGATTATAAAAATGGAATATAACTGAGAATACTGTGCTTAGTTTGAGAACATTTCCAAAGAGTACCATCGTCAATTGATCTGAAATCAAAAGATACCCAATACTGTTTATTATTACATGGATCATTGCATAGATATGCGCAAGCTGGGATCGATTATCTCGATTCAAACTGCGAGACCAATGTTTATAACATGACAAACAACAACAAACACCATCATAAACAGCAAGATTTCCCTGTTTTCTCCGACGAAAGGAGGCGTGCTGAGTTCAGTTCCTCGCAACACTTGAAAAGGTGGGGGGAATATTTTATGATCTATCACCAAGTTCCACTCTCAAATTGTCGTACGGGTAGACTTTTGGTGTCTGCAATAGAGAGTATGATGAGTTTAGTTAGCTTGTTCAGCAAAATAAACTAAAAACAGGCATCCTTCTTTACCAATTTACAACAAATTTAGATAGTTTTCAGGCCTGCATTCACAAATCATAGGTGTCGTTGATTACCCACGCGTTAGTGTCACCATATTATTTTTTGGCTGAAAATGGCATGCCATTGTACTGACAGAACTAAGAGTTATAACAACCCGCACTTACAAGGGAGAGCAAAGTCAAGTTGGCATCTGTAGTTACTATCAGATTAAGTTTAAACAGACGATTAGTTTTACGGCCTTTTTTCGTTTGCAGGATTCCGAAAAAGTAGGATTGGGATGATATGACATATTAGGGAATTTCTTCTAGGACAAAGGGCATAAGCTTAACAGATAGCTTTACTGACTACTGTAACCTTCAGGAGAGTACCAAACTTTTGTTTCCACACACGTATAACACATAAGGTAATAAGCATAGATGACAAAATCCTCCATGCTTCGAAGGATATAACAGATTACACAACATCATGAGTATCTAGTGATGCTAATACTAATACCTTCTGACGTGGGTATAAACTTTGCATACCAAGGAGGCATTACAGCTCATAGATTGAAGGGTTTGACACATGGCTATCCAATTGTTCGAGCCAATAGAGTAACATGCAGCATGATAGTAAAGTTCACAGTTATCAGAATAAATCGATCATCTAGACTCAATAATCACCAGTATATATCCAGTAACAGATTCCAGAAATGAAATTTTGGGGAAGCATAATGTTGTGTCAGGCTGAAATCAGAATAAGGAACCCAACACAAATATCTAAGGCCTGACATACATATAAGGTGTAAGGGTGTACCAAAATACTAACTACTCTCTAAGCCGCCATCATAAAACGAGGGGGAAATCCACCTTCCTAAACTATTGAATGCACTCAAAACAATTTCTAGGCTCAATTAACCGTCTGATGAAGAATATACTTAACCCCCTATACCAGGATTAGTGATGACGTGGCAGGGTTTGCACCACAAAATGACAAAGCAGATACTATTGATGATGTGACTTTTTACCATGCACCGGACGCTCTCTGTAGCTTCCTTGCATCCAGAATTGGCACAGCTAACTTTGATCAGCCCAAACACGTGCATGCTAACCATAGTTTATAAGGCGTCCCACCTTGGACGCTTAGGCGGCAAGGCGGCAGTGTCTTGCAATTATGCCCGCTTTAGGCGCTTACGCATTAGGGCGGTTGGTGCTCGCCTTACCGCCCTATAAACAATGATGCTAACAGCTAGGATGTATTTACAGCTCGCCGTAGTGAATTTGAACATCTAGCCTTGGAGCTAGCTAAGGGCATGAACTATGGTGGCATCATGTTGGTGCTGCCTCATGCCATCCACGTCGATGAAGCAACTAGTGAGATTTGCATGTACAAAGATAGACAATATTTTACTAGGTCCTCACCTCTCTTTTTTAGTATCCTTTACTCACCCATGGCCGGTCCCCCACTCCCCTCTTCATGTTTTTTTCATCATCTTCCACGGGTTCACTCTTCCTTTTGGTTCTCTCTCTTCTCTTTTCCCCCATTTCTTCATCTTTTTGTCAGGGAAGAGGCCGGTTCTCTCCAAAAGCAGCTGACTAACCCCATTTGGACCACTTTTGGCTGATGTGGCAATTGAAGCATCTGTCCAGCATGGAGCATTGGCCATGCCCTAACCAGCCGCTAGCGGACGGCTACTAGGAGCTGTTGCAGTGCTGCTCTAGGACGGTGGTCTGACAGAACAAGCACTGGTGCATGACAGTACTGTTGTTGGCCAGTCGGCCTCTGCACGTGTCAGAGTGCGAGCTCCCAGTGATCAATTTCAGGTGCCTGACAAAGAATGGCGGGGCCGCGGAGGAGATAGCGTCCTGAGTAGCGGCGATCACCGAACCGGGCACCCGCAATCCCGCATACTGGGGTTTTTCCTTCCAGAAGGTCAATAAGGGTATCATATAGGAGCTCCTTGAAATGATGTGGGATGAAAATATCCGCCGCTTCCATCTGCTGTTCAAGGCCAAGGACACGACCAACCTGCTTGATGGATCCTATCACTAGGACACCCTGAGTGCCACATCTCCAAGGTAGTTAGCACTTGGATGTACCGCGGTATCTCTAGCAACCGCTGGAACCTTAATTCCTACCCCTCCGCCATGTCACTGCACTCCGTCTCCTTGAAATATTCCCACTTAAATCAACTGAATGGAGGAAAAGAGTTGTGGCTAGTGATAGCGTGCCATGTCATTACATGTCAAACCAAGATTATAAAACACCTGCCTGGGAAGCACTGAGTTTAGTTTAGGGGGTTAAGTGGATCTCAAATTAATCAGGGAGTTACCAAATGACCCCAAAAATTGGTTAAGGGGGTACATGACCACAGCCAATAGTTTGAGAGTGTAATGTGGACTTTTCCCTAAAGTGAGATCCTCCATGGGAAGTTTAAGCCAGCAGTGCCAGTTGAAGACTTGAAGGCAGTAAAACAACTTGCTAAGCAATGAGGTGGCAAATATTTGAATTTATTATCCAGAAAGTTAGATGATTAATTGCAGTTCATCTGAAAAGAAAAGAATACTCACAAGCCCACAACGAACGCCCCCATAGATACATCAGAAATCAAGGAAGCTCTCTATATATTGATTGTTGCAAGGAACAGTGGAGATCATATTTTGCACAAACTGAGGTTAATTAACTTTGTTCCAATTCAATTAATCAATTTTGACTTGCAGTCTTTAATTTTCTCGGTATATGACTGCTAACAAGAAACAATTTAGATCATGCATTAGATAGCTAGAACACAAATCACAACCAATAAAATGTACTACAAAATATGCTGATGATCATACACTACAAGAATACTTCCATCTACGAGCCTAGATGCAACAACAACTAAACGCCAAAATGTACTGTATTTGCAGTTAACTCCATTGACGGGGTTTGCACTGCCTTTCAGGTCTAATTTAGGTAACTTGTGCAAATTGACTTCAATTCATAACAATTGCAACTCTAGCCTAAAATTAACGATTGGAACAGTGGCATAAGGCAAGTCCCGGTTGAATCTTTTTCTTTTTTACAGGAAATTCTCCTTTAAATCATAGCCCAAACAGATAAACACTACAAGGATGGTCTCTAAACAAACAATGGGAATTGTAAAATCACAAGGCAGTAGAAGCAGTGGCACTGGAAACTCACATATGGCATCTTGGAGGCCTTGTCATTCACAACGGCGGCCAGGCCGAGTGCGGCGAAGAAGCTCAGACCTCCACACAGCCACGCCAGAGCCTCGTACTGTCCAACAAAAACACATAAAAATCAATCAGGTACAGACGCATGTGATGCGGTGCAACGCACCAAATTGCAGTGGATGCGGTCTTGTGTATTGCAGGGTAGGGAGGGGGGAAGACCTTGCCGATGTGCGGCGCGAGGCGGTCGACGCAGGGCTCAGGGAAGGGTGTGCCATTGTCCCACACCAGCTCATCGTTCACAGGCAGCTGCGACGCAAAAATCCCCAATCCGAAATGGAACCGATTAGAGATGGAGATCACACAGACACATGGAGGGCGGGGGAGGAGGGGGAGGCGCGGGTCTCCTAGCTTACGGGCTTGTCAGGGACGATGTGCCTGCCGGCGGGGAGGCCCATGCCGGCGCGGTTGCGGAGGGCGGAGGCCGCGGCGCGTGCGGCTGCGCCGTGGCCGCCCATGATGCGGGATCCTATCGCAGTCAGCCTCCCGGCCATCTCCACCGATTTCTCTCTCACACACTCACTCAATCTCAGATCTGCGCCTGCGGGTGTGCTCGTCGTCGGCGGCGGCGGAGACACAAGCAACTCGGCGAGCGTGGGCTTGGTTTGGGTGTCGGGTTGTGGTCCAAACAAATGAGTTGTGTTCGGCTTAATGGGCTGTGTTTTCTTTAGGGGAGCTTAATGGGCTGTGTATGTGTTGAACTGGTATTTTGGGCTTAATCCGCTTGTCATGGGCTCTGTTAAACTCGTATTTTGGGCTTAATGAGAACAAATGAGTTGGGTACTACTTTGTCGGAAGCACCGCATGTTAACCACCTTTTATTCGCGCGCGTGTGTATATATCTATTTTTAAAGGGGAGTTGGTAGCTTCTTTCTTGGGTTTTTCGTCTCTCCTCCCACCTTTGTCTGGTTTTTTCGTCCGGTTTTTTTCGTCCCTTCTTCCATCATCATATAT
>CBMN011750358.1:0-10707 GCA_000582825.1 Hordeum pubiflorum
CCCCCCACTTTCTAACCTGATTTTGTTTGATTTTGGTCCCAATTCAAAAATCCTCTCAAAAATATCCCCACCCTGTTTTTGCATTTTGTTGGTTTGTGTGAGATTTTGCAGATTTGGACCCATTAGTTTGTCGTTTGGCAAGTGCATCTGGCCTTTCCCCACCTCCTCAACCACGAAATCCACCCTAAAACACCCGGGGAAAAAATCTTCCACAATTTTTTGTGTTCATCCTGAGCAGTTTTTCCTATGGATTACCTGCCCGGACGGTCCAGATACGAACCTGGAGGATCTACCCGGACGATCCGCCGGATCGTCCAGCTTCAGCCTGCCGAAGCTAAAAAACGAAGAAGAAAACACTCAGCCCCCTCCATTTCTTCCCCCATCACAATTCCACCACCACAACTTCCGCAACACCGCCAACTTAGCCCACTACATCCCACCTTCCGCTAGTTACCCAATTTTCACCAACTTTGTTTGAGATTTTTAGTTGCGGTTTTCCATTTCCTAAGGTATTTCATCTAATTAGTAACGCCTTAGACATTGACATGACCGCCATGCATTGTCGCCACGGACTCATCATCGACAATGACCACTTCACCTTCTGACGCGACGATCATAAACAAGGACTGTTGGAGCTCCGACGCTGCCACCTTGCCATGGAAGAGAAAGGGCAGAAAAGAAAGAGAGGTGGGAAGAGAGAGAGGGAGAAATA
This sequence comes from Hordeum pubiflorum, assembly GCA_000582825.1. NCBI lineage: Eukaryota > Viridiplantae > Streptophyta > Magnoliopsida > Poales > Poaceae > Hordeum > Hordeum pubiflorum. The sequence continues at coordinate 713 of CBMN011750358.1, forward strand.
ATAATAATAATTGTCTCAGCGCACGTCAGCCCCACGTCAAGAGTATATTGGGGATAAGTTTATTGTTGATATGCAAAAACAGCACACGCGTGAATACCAAAATTATATATTAGTAGAGCCCTTGTAACTCCAAATTATAGATACAACAAATGTTGGTCCACTTTGTAATCAGACAGTAAGCTTGGCAGAGCATTAATTTGGAGTCAACTCAAAGCCAATCCATATTACTCCATGTCAACACGAAATGCATGGAAATGATCCAACTATAGGTAACAGAGCCCTCTTATTGTTGCCACCACCTTCTTGTCCGTGCTCCTACCTTCCCTCCCAGCCGCCCACCACCCCCCATCCATTGCCACCATGTTTGTCCCCTCTCCTCTTCACCTTACACTCTCCTTTCTCCACCGTTTTGATGGTGGCCCCCCTCCCTTCCTAACCCCGTCCCTACCATTGCCAGGGACCAGGGTGGCCACCTTGTCCTTGCCCTTTTCCGTGCCGCCGCTGTTGTCACCATTGGTTTGCCTTGCCGGCGACAACCACTCGGCCACCCTTCAATTGTCTCGCCCGCTCCGCCGGCCGGACACACACAATGCTTCCAACCGGCTGCATAGTCGTCATTGCGCTTCTCGTCCTGCTCGGAGACGCGGCGACCGCCGTCCGCGTCGACCCCGCGATGATGATTCGGCAGCCGTTGGATTCTGTCCCTACGTTCCGCGAGGCGCCCGCCTTCCGCAATGGCGCCGAGTGCGCCGGCGGTGACAAGGTGAACGTTGCCATGACGCTGGACGCTAACTACCTCCGCGGCACCATGGCCGGCGTGCTCTCCATCCTGCAGCACACAGCGTGCCCGGAGAACGTGGTGTTTCACTTCCTCGCCGCCCGGATGGACGGTGACCTCGTCGCCATGCTGCGCGCGACCTTCCCTTACCTGGACCTCCGCGTGTACCGATTCGATCCGTCGCGCGTGAGGGGACGTATCTCCCGGTCCATCCGCCACGCGCTAGACCAGCCGCTCAACTACGCGCGCATCTACCTTGCCGACACGCTTCCCCCAGATGTGCGCCGGGTGATCTACCTCGACTCCGACGTGATCGTCGTCGACGACATCCGCACGCTCTTCTCCGTGGACCTCGCGGGACACGTGGTGGGCGCACCGGAGTACTGCCACGCCAACTTCACCAACTACTTCACGGACACATTTTGGATGGACCCGGCGCTCAGCGGGACGTTCCACGGGCGGCGCCCCTGCTACTTCAACACCGGCGTGATGGTGATGGACGTGGACCAGTGGCGCACCGGCGGGTACACGAGGCGGGTGGAAGGGTGGATGGCCGTGCAGAAGCAGAAGAGGATCTACCACCTCGGCTCTCTGCCGCCCTTCCTTCTGGTGCTCGCCGGGGACATCCAGGCCGTGGACCACCGGTGGAACCAGCACGGCCTCGGCGGCGACAATGTCAAAGGGCGGTGCCGGGGCCTGCACCCGGGACCCATCAGCCTGCTGCACTGGAGCGGCAAGGGAAAGCCGTGGCACCGGCTCGATGCCCGGCGCCCGTGCACCGTTGACTACCTCTGGGCGCCCTACGACCTCTACCGGCCGTCGTCGCCGGTACTCGAGGAGTGAGCAGCACCTAAGCCGTACGCGTACCAATCAGTTCGTACGTGCATGCGTGCAAAGAGAAAAAAAGGAAGAAAAAAAAACAAGAGGAAATTTAACGAGAGATGTTCATGCATGCATGCCAAATGCATCTCTTCCTATCACTTGGAGGATTGAAATGTTCACACGCAGTTGAAGAATGGGTGGTAGAAGAAGAGAAACGATCGGTGCAGTTTCTTGGGGTCTTGATTTGGTAGATAACTTAGGTGGGTGCAAATTGCTTTTGCCTCTTTCTTGGTTATCTCCCTTGGGTGGTTCTTGTTTTGTTCTGCTCTTCATCGTTTTGTATAGGTCATGCTATAATTTGTAAAGATTAGTGTGCATGGTGGGAGGTGAGGGAAATTGGTGCTCAAGAATATGTATACTATTGGTTCGTTGTGTATATATCAGTTTATGTTTATACAAGGACAGATCACACAAAAAGAAACAGCAATTTTGAAAGGAATCTTTGCCTCACGAGGTCTACTTTGTGGTTGTTTATTAGCTCTATGCCGCGGGAAGCTAATTGGGTAGGAGTCGGACTTTACTATTTTTATTTTTTATTTTCAGGTAAGGGGCTATTGCCCGGTCTTGGAATAAAGCCTTTAAGGTTATATAACAGTTTACGAGATAATTCGCAAACGCAAACAAGAACGTAAAAGATGTTCGATAGAAGGCCAACAATGACCCATCATGTGACACAACGTGAAAGACCATAGAAGAGCGAAGGATCTTAACAGTTTACTATTTTTCTCAGTTTCAGGTGATTGAGAACCAACAATTTCTAAGTCTACTTCGGTACCCATCCGCTCTCATCATGTGCATGCGCGAATGGGTAAGAAGATATTCATCGAACTAAGCCTCATGTTGGATGCCTTCCTTGCACTCTGTTCCATTGTAGCCTGAAGCACCTCCATTCTGCCCTCTGCAGCACCAACTGCATCCACAGCAACATCACCAGTGAGTATGTTGTGATCAACAAGGTACACAACATACTCCAATTACCAGTGCCAAAATCACAAGTAACATATCAAACAACAAATTAATGGGTCAAAAGAGTGTCGCCTTTTTGGTCAAAAATCACCAAAATTATGAAAATGACAGCTTAAATTCATTGACCTACCCCATGCTTCATGCATTGGTAGAAGATCCACACTCCGTGCTTCTCAGGCATCGACATGTACATATTCACCTTCTTGCAGTAATCGGGGCAGCAGATCGGGGGCACCAGGACTGCCCTGTGGCGGACACTAGAGAGGGAGGATCTAGCAGTATACATGGGTGCAACAGTTGCCACCTGCCAGAGAGAATGGCAGATGGAACGATGGTTGCTGGCAGATTTGAAGCGGCTGGTGCATGCGACTTAGATATTGGGGGATCTAGGGATTGGCTGTAGCATACCCGCGATTTAGGGATTTGGGGCGATGGGGGGATGTCCATGTTAGAGACCCCCCCTGCAACTCATAGCTAATCACAGCAGCCCGCGTGGAGGGCGTGGACCACTGAAATGAGCTTCATACGCGTCGTGTATGCACAACAGTGATCGTATAATCATGTCACGTCATATTCCAGTGACCATAATTAACAAGCCTATTCTGTTCTGAAGTATCAGGACTGTTGTGTGCTTTCGACTCAACTTAAATGACCGGTAGTTTATTTATCTTCCTAAAGAAAGGTTTTCTCAATGAATGACCTATGGCGCGTTCGATCCCCACAAAGCTCATTGTGTTTGCTAGGAAGATCGTTGAGAGGGGATGCCTAGACATAACACAATCATTCGCTCGTTTGACGCTACCTGAAGGAACGAACTTCGTGAGGGAACTTTTTACTATTTATTAGCATCATGCCAATTTCTATGTGTACCATGGCAGTTCTTCTGATGCGATATGGCAAATTACTAAAGACACGCGTGCCAATTTTGTTTTCTATGACATGGCAATTCTCCTCTTTGCAGCATGACAAATTATGGACATTTTGTGGCAACTTTCTCCTGCCATAGGATGGCATTTTTTTGCCATGTGTGGATCTCTGGTACGCATGGCAATTTACTCTGCTGCAACATGGAAAATTCCTGACAATATTGCTCTTTTCAACATGGCAAAATTTTCTATAATAACATGACCAATGTATCCGTTATAGCATGGCGATTTCTCACTGTTCAATGGGAGTGTTTCTCCCTAATGACGCCATTCGCTCAAACGAGCCTCTTGTAGGGAACGTTCGTTCACTTGGGTGACCTAACTTGAGAGAACATTAGATTGTTATTGACGTCTTTTTTATGGCCAAGGCGACAATCACATGGTATGGATAGAAGGGTAGATCTGGTCTCAACACGCGCATACACAAATACAATCAGATTGATTAATTCTTGACTGATCCGGTCGGCCTAAGGTACATGCGCATACGCAACACGGGGAAATCAACGTTTGTATCGCAGGTAGTGGTGCTTGCTCGTTTTGTTAAGTGACACGGAGTCATACAAAAAGATGAGAGAGAAAATCTATTGTGCAGGGGACATGATTTTGAGGCATGCATGCATGCAAACGAGGCAGACTGTAATGACTCGCTGATCCAGAGGATCAATACAAAAAGGGAAGGGGTGAGATCTAGAGTGCAATCGATTTCTTGAAGAGGAAGAAGATGAGATTACAGAGAAGGGGGCATGTGAGGAGCAGAGAGGAGTAGGTGAGGTTCAGAGTCTCATACAACACGCATGTCTCACCTGTGTCCACACACATGCTTATAACGCACGCACACACCTGCCTAGTGGCCCCCACTCACATGGCCTGCCCAACCACAGTTGTCCACCGCATCAGTGGGGTGCAAGTGTGACACTTCCCTCTTCTTCAGACAAAGCCTCCTCTTCAAGTTCAGGTTCGTCAGGCTCGACAGCTGCTGCAGGTTCCTCTGGTTCGTCTGCGTCGTGGTCTTGCTAGATGATTGCTGAAGGAAGATGGAGTCGAAGTGTGTCGTAGTCCTCCCAGGTGGTGCTTGTGGATGAAGAAGACTAGCGAATTTGGAGTTGCACGGTGTTGCGTGCCACCAAGTCCGGTGGGCACGGTAGCTCGGTGAAGACAGTCGTGTAGTTGGGTGTGAACAGCTTCAATTGGGAGATGTGGAGGACGTTGTGGATGCGGCTCTCTAGAGGGACCTCGAGCTTGTAGGCGAGGGTGCCAATCTTGTCTTGATTCTTGAATGGCCCGTAGAACTTGTAGGCGAGCTTGGCGCATGGCCGGTTGACGACGGAAGATTGTGCGTAGGGTTGCAGCTTGAGAAGCACGGAGTCGCTCACCTGGAATTTGCGCTCTATGCGATTGTGGTCCGCCTGCTTCTTGAAATGGTGCTGGGCGCGGTGAATTTGCTCCCGCAGGCACGCTGTGTTCGCGCCCCAATCCCAGTGCTCGGCGTCGATGGCGGGCGTTGTTGTGTCGTCCCAGAGAGCCATGCCGTCGAGGTTTGGCTCGATGCGGCAGAGGGCCTTGAATGGAGTACAATTGATGGCAGAATGGAATGACAAATTGTACCAGAATTCCGCCGTTGGGAGCCAGCGACGCCATCAGTGAGGTGTGTCGTAGATGGAGCAGCAGAGGTACATCTCCATGCATTGATTGACGCGCTCGCTCTGCCCGTCCGTCTGCGGGTGGTACGATATCGAGTAGAGGAGCTTGGTGCCGGCCATGGTGAATAGCTCGTACCAGAGCGCACTCGTGAACACGCGGTCGCGGTCGGAGACGATTGACTTGGGAAGGCCATGCAACTTGACGATGTTATCCCAGAACACGCGCGCCACCTACGCCGTGTTGAATGGGTGCCGCAGTGGAATGAAGTGCGCGAATTTGGTGAGGCGATCAACGACGACCATGATCGAGTCGTATTCCTCGGACTTGGGCAAGCCCTCGACAAAGTCCATCGTCAGGTCCTGCCAGGGTGCCATTGGCACTGGCAGGGGAGCGAGCAAACCCATTGGTCGACGATGCTCATGCTTGGCGTGTTGGCAGATGGCGCATTGCTTGACGTAGGCGTCGATGTCCCCTTTCATTCATGTCCACAGAAAGAGTTTCTTGAGGCGATGGTAAGTTGCCGTGGTACCTGAATGGCCGTCGATGGCGCTGTCATGGAGGGCACTGATGAACTTAGTGCGAAGGGTTGTGGTGTTGCCGATCCAAAGCCTGTTCTGCTTGCGGATGAGGCCCTTGTGCGGTTCGAATCCATTGTCCTCTCGACTGTGGATGGCGAGGCGAGACAGAAGCTCTTGTGCGTCGGCGTCAGTGGCGTAAGAATTGGCCACCTCCTGCACCCAGGCTGGTTGGCACAGCGATAGGGCGCTCAGGTCCAATGTCGCGCCCTTGCGCGACAGTGCGTCAGCTACCCCGTTGTCGATGTCGCGGCTATACTGAAACTTGAACTAGAGTCCCACCAGCTTCGACATAGCTTTGCGCTGCAGATCTGTCTCCAATTGCTAATCGCCCAAATTGCACAAGCTTTTGTGATCGGTGAGGATGGTGAACTGATCATGCTGCAGGTACGCGCTCCATTTTTCCACGGCCATCATAACTACAAGGAATTCCTTCTCATAAGCGGACAGCTGCTGATTGCGAACACCGGGTGCCTTGTTGAAGTAGGCCATCGGGTGGCCGTCTTGTACGAGCACGGCTCCAATGCCCGTGTCGCAAGCGTCCGTCTTGATGCTGAAGGGCTTGTTGAAGTCCGGCAACGTGAGGACTGGTGCACTGGCCATGGCGTGCTTGAGAAGCTCGAAGGCAGCTTGTGCTTGATCATTCCACTCGAACCCCTGTTCGTCAGGAGCGCGGTTAATGGCTAGGCGATGATGCCGTACCACGGAATGAATTTGCGATAATAGCCTGTAAGGCCAAGGAAGCCACGCAGCTCCGTTGCCGTGGAGGGGGTAGGCCAGTTGAGCATGGCCTGAGTCTTCTCTGTGTCGTTTGCGACGCCGTCGCAGGAGATAACATGCCCGAGGTAGTCAATGCTCTTTGTGGTCAAGGAGCACTTGGAAATCTTGGCGTAGAGCTGATGCTGGCGGAGCAGCTCAAAGACGGTGCATAGGTGCTCCTCGTGCTCTTCCAATGTCTCGCTGAAGACCAGAATGTCATCGAGGAAGATGATGACGAAGCGATAGACGTACTTGGAGAAAATCTGGTTCATCAAGCACTGGAACATGGTCGGTGCATTTGTCAGGTCGGACGACATGACACGGAAGTGGAAGTGGCTTTGATGCGTCTTGAAGGTCGTCTTCTCTTCGTCGCCCACTCGCATGCGAATCTGATGGTAGCCGGCGCATAATTCAAGCTTGGAGAAGTACTTCGCACCAGTGAGCTCGTCGAGTAACTCGTCGACGACGGGCAGGGGAAAACGGTTCTTCACGGTGAGGTCGTTGAGGCGGCGGTAGTTGACGCAGAATCGCCATGAGCCGTCTTTCTTCTTTACCAAGAGAACCAGAGCAGTGAAGGGGCTCATACTATGCTCGATCACCCCGGACTCGAGCATCTCCTGCACCTGGTGCTCGATTTCATCTTTCTGCAGCGGCGAGTGGCAGTATGGCCTTGTGTTTGTTGGTTGTGCTCCCTCGACTAAGGTGATCGCGTGATCATACTGCCGGTGCCGGGGAAGTGTCTTGGGTTCGTTGAACACATCGTTGTACTCCGCGAGGACTTGCTTGATGGGGGCGGGTATCTTGTCGGGTGGCTCCGCTTGGCGTGGTTGTCTGTCAATCAGCGCCATGTACCAGATTTCACTCCCCGCGTGCCATTTGTTGAACTAGTCGGGTTCCAGCAACTCAAGAGCGTGCACTGCATTTTGTTGAACTCCTTGCAGCGTCACTATTTCACCGTTGTGCTCGAATGTCAGGGTCTTGTTGAGCTAGTGGCAGGTCATGCGGCTAAATTGCTCGAGCCAGTCCATGCCCAACACTCCGTTGTAGGCACCGAGCTCGAGCAGGCGCATGTCGGTGGTGAACGTGTGTCCTTGCAACCACCACTGAACGCCGGAAACGAGCTTGTCACAGACGAGTCATTTGCTGTTTGCCACCCTGACCTTGACCGCTGGCATTTGAGTTGGTTGCGCTGCGATCCATTGCACGAAGGATGCTGAGATGAAGCTGTGCGTGCTGCCAGAATCCACCGGCTGCAACATGACTTGGTTGCCAAGCAGAGCGCGGAGACGGATCATGCGTGGAGCGTCGCCCCCGGAAAGTGTGTGCGTCTAGAGCACGCATCATTCTTGGTTCGGAACGGCTGGAGGAGGACCATCCAGCAGTTCCAGGGCATGGATCGCGTCGTCGATGAGGACCTCGCCGTGGGCCCCCACATGGATGGTGAGAAATTGCATGGGCTGCTTGCAGCGATGCTCCCGCAAGTACCGGTCGCCGCACTTGAAGCAAAGGTCGAGTGCGCACCGATGACCACGCAGTTTCCACTCGCGCGTGAACTCCTCGGCCACTGCGGCCGGGCGAGGGTGCCCTGCATTCGCGTTGGAAGTGATGTTGGCGACAGGGGCGGACGGCCCGTCGGATGGGGTCTTGGGCGTGGTCGAGGCATGTCCAGCTCCTCCTCTTGGATCCTGATGAGCACCGAGGCACGCGTGATGCTGGAGGGCGCCTGCAAGCGCATCGCCACGTGTAGGTCATCGCGAAAACCGAGCAGAAACTGTGTAACAAAAAATTTGGACTCAACGTAGCATCCAGCGCCAACAGGTGGTACATGTGGCCTTCGAATTCGAGGCGATAATCAGCCACCGTGCCGGTCTCGCACAGCTGCAGCAACTTGTGCATCTCCATCTCGAACTCATCGGGGCCAAACTCCTCCTTGATCGCAGTGCAGAATGCGGCCCAAGTGAGTGTGTGGTGTGCTTGACGAAATGCCTAAAGCCAGTGCGCCACGTGGCCCATGATGTAGAGTGACGCCGTGGTCACCCAGCTGTGCAGAGGCACGCGGTACCACTCGAAGTAGGTCTCGCACCGATCGATCCACAGGTAGGGCGCCAATCCGTCGAACTTGGGGAAGTCGTGCTTGGGAGGCTTGACGGTGTAGGTGTCCATGTGCTCCTCTTGGTGGTGGTCTTGCTGGACGGCCCGGAGAGTGGAGCCGTCGGTCACGTCCTGATGAGGGGTGGCCCAACGTTGGCCAAGCGCACTACGCCTGCTCTGGTGGCGGAACAGTGGATGCCTACGGGTGATGGCGCGGTGACTTCGGGGCCGTCGACTTGGGCTGGTCGCATTGCTGGCGCACTTCGTCGACGTCGGACTGCGTGAGGTCTACCTGCCTGCGTAGATGGGTCAGATCGCTGGAGACCTGCTCGTTGAAGGAGAGTTGGGCCTCCACATGCTTGTCGGCGGCGATCTGGCTTGCCTCCACCCGCTTCAGCAGCGATTTGAGCAGCGATTTGATCTCCCCTAAGGTTTCAGACATGGCAGAGAGTATCTGGCGGGTCTATGTTGATGGTTTGGATGGGGGCGTCGTCGCCTCGCTCCAAATCGGATCAACCCCGATGGGAATTTTGTGCCAGCCACCGGAGTGAGCCCGCACCCGCAGCGGTGGGTGTTACGATCCAATCGGGAGGGTAAGAGATAGACGAGCCAGAAAACAAATTGTGGGAGGGATCGAACCAAGCTTTGAATACTAGTTTGTAACGACCCGCTGATCCAGAGGATCGATACAAAGGGGGAAGGGTGAGATCTAGAGTGCAATCAATTTCTTGAAGAGGAAGAAGATGAGATTACAGAGAAGGGGGCAGGTGAGGAGCAGAGAGGAGTAGGTGAGGTTCACACTCTCATACAACACGCATGCCTCTCCTCTATCCACACACACGCTTATAACGCACGCACACACCTGCCTAGTGGCCCTCACTCACATGGCCTGCCCAACCACAGTTGTCCACCGCATCAGTGGGATGCAGGTGTGACATGGCCGGCCGCAAGAAGTTATCCGACTTGATCAGATCATTTCCCTTAATCCTTTCTCAAAACCATAGAGTTGTCCATGTAATTTTTCGCCTATCACTGTGAAGCAATGGTTACTACTTGGTACTCCCTCTATCCATGTTTAAATGGCCACGGAGCACTGTCCAAATTTTTAAGGTTGGTCATAATTAACACTCGCTTTTTTTTACTACGCTAGGTTGGCTTCGCGCTTTATAATTGGTGAAACTAATTTAGCGAGAGAAACTAGATTGCATGTAAGCATGGGTATCAAGGTTGCATGCAGAGTGAAGCCGAGTGGGGCTGCATGCAAGCGCGTAGATGAAGGGGCCTTTCTCCACTACTGCAGGAAGGTCCAAANNNGACACATCAATCAGAGACCCTTCACCCAAACTGTGTGCGATCGAGCCATCGCAAACGGTATAG
>CBMN011750367.1:0-14046 GCA_000582825.1 Hordeum pubiflorum
CCAAACCCGCACCGTCAACTTTCTGACTCGCTCCCGCTCATGCACAGCGTGGCCTTGCCGTGTCCGACACTCCTCATGTCGGCCCTTCCTTCGGCCTCGTGCGAAGTGGAAGTGGCTGGTGCTTGAGAAAATTTCAGGCACCTGACATTTAGCAAACGCATTTTCCAAAACCGTGAGCACTAATATGCGTGAAACTAATAGATTGGCAATTGACCGTTGTATTTTTGTTGTGAAATAACTATGCCAGATATTCTTTTACTAAGTCTGGACATTTATTGTAGTAGTAAGTGAAACATCACAGCCAAAATCATGCATATAATAGATCATATTAAAAAGACGTGATGCATTCATTAATTTTGCTATACAAATTATATATTTCAAAATTGCTGACATATTGGAGTATTTTGGAACTGTGTGAGTACCTTTTTTTTTATAACTGAACTGTGTGAATACTTACATTTCTTCCTCCAAAGGAACTTGGAAGGTACAGTACTACCACAATGTACATATGCCTGATCATCCATTCGTAGCAGCTGCGGTGAATTTATTCACAACTCAAGTCAGGCCGAAAAGTCCAGACGTTTTTTTTTCGTTTTGAATGTACGCAGACAAGTGGAGTCAGAGCGGAGTAGTAACGGTATATAAGCGACCCATGCCGCTGTCGTCACTTCATTCGATTCAATCCCTCGTCGATCCCGACGATCTCGCGCCCCGAGAAAATCTCGCACCCCAAGGAAAGAAGAAGAAGACGACGCGACGACGACGACGTCGGCGTCGAGTAGAAAGTATAGCCGAGAGCTCGAAATCTCGGGGAGGAGCCGATGCCGTCGCAAGAAGCGGACGACGACTTCACCTTCCCCACGCCGCCGCCGCTCCTCGCCGCAGCCGCGTGCAGCTACGGTCACCACCGCTACAACAACAGGGTGTCGCCGTCGCCGTCGCCCTCCTCCTCCCCGCTTCCTGCATGGCTGCTCTCCTCGCCCATCCGCCGTAGCTTCTCCGCCGCGGACTGCGCCGCGTCGCCGTGGCGCGCGACGCGCGGCAGGTGCTGCTCCCCCGCCCTGAGCGACTATGCCGCCGGGTTCTGCGACGGCGGGGACGAAGAGGAGGAGATGATGGACAGCCTCTGGGAGGACCTCAACGACGACGAGACGCCGGGCGGGGAGAAGAACGATCTGCTCATCGCCTCCCTCGACGTGTCGCGCCGGCGCTCCGTCGGAGGCCCAGGCCACCCCGTGGACAGGAAGAGGCCGACGGCCACGACGACGAAGGAGCGCGGGGCCGCGACGGTGCTCGCGGCGTCGAGGAGCTCCCGGCGGCGCTCCCCGGGGCTGGTGGTGATGATGCGCGCGCTCAAGAAGATGTTCGTCGCGCACAAGAGCAGGAGCAAAGTGCACAAGGTCGACGAGCAGAGCACCGCCTCTGCTTCTTCCGGCAATTCCTTCAAGAAATGAGGTGCATCACGACTTCATGAGGCGCAGATCACAGTAAAAACAGTTGCACTTCATATATGATGAAAAATGATTAATTTTAGCGTGTTGGTCATAATCTTGTAAAGCATTGGTTTTTTTTATAACTCTGGAGCATTGGTTTCTTGGCCGAAATATCTGCACAATGATGATAATCACAGTTGTGTGGTTTTTATTGCGAATCGTAGTTGTGTGATACTACTACTGTGTGTCATTGCGTACAGTCATATCTATTTTGTCAGATCATTATGTACAAGCAGTTATTTGGTTAGATTAAACATGGTTTACATACAGTTGGAGACTGTTTTTCTTTCCCCACTTTGTGCAGACTGTTTTTGGCCTGAGATATATGTACAATACTGCAGTTGTGTTTTGCTGAAGAACTCCACTCTGCCGCAGACTCACTTAGATTCTCTATTACAAAGTTCCAGCTATATATTTAGCAAAAAAAAATGGATTAGCAGATGAAGCTCCTGAGATTGCGGTGCATACTGGCAATTATTTGTACAGCCTAGGCTTTCCTTGGACGAAACTAGGGGTATTAGGCAGGAGTCATCTGTCTGTCATCGACCAGTCATTCTCCGCTATTAAGACCGACCAATTAGGAGGGTAGGATACTCAAGGTCCGTGATCACGGCCAATTAGGGCCAAACCCATTAGCTTAGGTTGGACCGTAAGCACCATGGACAAAGTTTGTTAGGCCATGATAATTGTATAGCAAAGCTGTCAAGTAGTAGTAGTCAATTAGCGGTAGTAGCACAAAACAAGGTTGCCTGATTCTTGCATACTGGAGTATTTCTGTATTTGAGAGGAAGGCCAACTGCATGGGGGATTGATGAGCAGGCACTAATTCAAATCCAGCTTGCAGGCAAATTGTCATTATCTTCAGTAGAATTCTTGCTTCCGTTTATGACTTGACGATGACACAAGGCCGTGTAACAAGGCAATGTATTTCCGCAAGAAAAAAAAAACAAGGCAATGTAGTACTTATAAGAGTAATTCACAAACCACAATCTTTGAAGAAGAAGACTACGCAGTACTACCACATCAGTTCATATGGATTCACACTTGATCTAGATAGCACTGTACCAGCGATGTTCATTCAGTTCAATGGCACTTGCACCGACAGTTTGGCGAATCGTCTAGTATTGGGTACTGGACGGTAGTACGTGTCTCGTCTTGAAGGAAAAGTAACTCGAGGACACCGGACTCATTCATAGTTTTCAGATTTCACAAGTCTTCGCAGTGGTAGCTTCAGGTTGCAGTCAAATGATTGGAGAGGATACTTAGATACCCAAAGTTTTTAAAGATTATGATTATTAAAGGGATGTGAGGTATAGCATGCGAACATTCAGAATTGTTAAACACCATGCTCATTTGTGATCCGCGTGCAAGGATCGATCATGCAATGTGATTTCTATTTGTGATCCGCACGCAAGGATCGATCATTCAGAGTGTATCATGCAATGTAATGTACACTCTCAAAGCAACTCTAACCGATCCCCTAAAATGTTTTAGAGGAGTAATATTTCACTTTTCCTTCACTAAAGTGCACCTAATTGATTCCCTAAAAATTTTACAAGAGTAAAAATTATCCTCCTCGGCCTCCCCGACTCTAATATTTACTCGGTCGCCCACCTACCCAGTAAAAAATATTCCCCACCACCCTCAATATATAAGTGGCTGCAATTTGTAAAAATTACCATCAATATATAAGTGGCTACCGAGTAAAAATTACCTTTTGTAGATGATGGCTATGGGGCTGCAGTTTTCGCACCAAGGTGTTCCTCCTCAGAAAAGTAAGGTTTCCCATCAATATATAAGTGGATGCATCTATTCTAGGCCTCCACTCGATTTTCGTTTTTCCGGCTCCATTTTCAGATTTTTGAAAGTGTATGTTTTTGTAAGGAGTTGGAGTGAATCCCTTCACCTCCACTTTCGGATTTTTGAAAGTGTATGTTTTTGTAAATATTGAATTGGACCCACATGGTGCATACAGATTATATTTGTGGCATTAACTTTCATGTTCTGACTTTCTTTGTTTGACTCCATCTTTAGGGGTACTAGTGACGATCCTTAAGTATTGGTCCAACAGGAACAAGTTTGCAATAACCCAAAATTTGAATGGACCTTGAAGTTTATTGATAGTTCATTGATTTTTCATGAAGTTCCTACACACATAAGAGTAAACAAGAACTTCTGCATGTCTTCCAACTATTAGTAGGTTAGTCCAAATAAATATAAAAGTTTACATAAAAGATAAGATAGTGACATGAAACATACAAAATAATAGATACATCGGTAATGTATCATGTTCTTAATATTCTAAAATTAAAACTTTATTTCAAGAATTAATATTTGTGTGTGTAAATAATTTTTATTGCCTGTGCGATTCGCCAACAAATTGTCAAAATGAGCGTCAAATAGAATTTGCCAAATCCTTTTCCTCACGTAGGTTGCTGGTTAGCAACCAATCGCGCACACTCGCCCATGCTACTTGGACGACCAGTATGATGTTTTTCTTTCTTTCCCCCCTTAAGTTTTTGGAAGGTTCTAGAACATAATTCACCCATTTTTCTTTTTTCTATGTTTTCCCTGTTGGTATTATCAGTTTTCGTTCAGTTTTCCATTTTCTTTTCTATCCATTTTTTATTTCCACCTTTTTACTCTTAGAAATTTCCAAATTCAAGTTTTTTTGGAATTCATGAAGTTTATTATATTTCACAAATATTTTTTTTAACTAGATGATCCCCCGCTCGTTGCTGCAGAAGCCTTTCTAATAAAATGCAAAAATAGTTGCTACACAAATATCTAAAACTAATGGAAAGCAAACGTAAGCTTAAAAGAATAAAGCGTATAAAAAGAGATAAAAATAGATTGCATTTAAAGGAATGTCATTTCTAAAATGTGAAGGATGAGCGTGGCTAGAAAAAAAATAGGTAGTGGGTTTTACCTATTTAGAAATAGAAGATTTAAGAACATTGTTTAATTCATGAAGAACTTTCAAAATATGCTAATATTTTAAATTTTGGGATATTTCTATGTTTGCTATTTTAAAATTCATGAACAATTCGTGTACATTTTATAAAATTCATGATTGTTTCAATTTGTGATCTTTTTTTAAATTATTGAACCTTTTTCAAATTTTGTGAACATTTAGAATTCCGAAATATTTTTAAATTCTTGCTTCTTTAAAAAAATAATCAGGACACTTTCAATATGTTATTTAATTTTTCTAGAAAATTTTGTCGAACATATTTTAAAATCTGGGGCATTTTTCAAAACCCATTGCAGACACACAATGCAACAACATTGCCGGTGGCAGGTGACATAGCGCATTTGTCCGTGAAGAGAAAAGGAAAGATGAACAAGGGAAACAAACTTTTCCGAATTTTTGTGCCATTATAAAAAAAATCTGGGCAATGTGCAATGTAGTGATTTTAGTGCCATTTGCATGTTATAAATTGCAGTTTTGATAAGATAATTTTTGATTTATGGCTTGCATGCATGAGTTGCGTTACTAGGAAAACTAGGTAGTGGGTTGTAGGTATTTAGAAATAGAAGATTTCTGAACATTATTTGGTTCCCGAATAACTTTCAAAATTGGCTATTTTTATTTTTTTGGAATACTCTTAGTTTGCATTTTTTAAAATTGATAAAATTTCGTGTACATTTTCTATAATTCATGATTTTTTTAATTGTGAACATTTTTAAAAATTATGGAACATTTTTAAAATTGTGTAAACATTTTAGAAATTCAGATTTTTTTTATGTTCTTGCTTTTTTAAAATAATTCGTTTTTTAAATTTGAGTTTTATTTAAAATTTCTTGAAAATTTCACTAACATATTTTAAAATCCAGATTTTCTTTCCAAAACTCATTGCAACCACACAATGCAACAACACTATCAATGTCAGGTGACATGGCGCCTTTGTGAGGTAAAATGGCATTTTCATAAAATTTCTTGGCAATGCACATTGTAGTGATTTTAGTGTCATTTTCATGTTATAAATTGCATTTTGGAGAAGATATTTTGATGCACTTGATAGCGATAGTAGCTCCGATTCAAGTGCCTATGAATGTGGCAATATTATGGCACAAAATAACTTAGCAATTGATATTATCGAGACCTTGCACAACATGATGCCAAGAGTTGGCTTAATTAATCGATAGTGTTTTACATTGAGAGAGATATATACAAAAGTCTTGATCTTAATACAATTACGGAAGATTTTCCAAAGAAGGTACTGCTATTGACCGGGTTTTTTCGACGGCTATAACGCTTCATTATCAATATGTTTTAAGTTGTTCTTCTATTTAAAATTGGTGTACGTCATTTAACTGATTTCCCCTGGAAATAAATCGGGTTAGTAGCCCTCCAATCCATCCCATCGAGCCGTTGGATGGATTCAACGCTCCATCACTTCCTTCATCCCCAGAGCACAAGCAATGGCGCCTCGGTCACTCCATCGCAGCAATCCGCTGTGCCTTAGTCCCTCATTTCGCAGCGGACCTTATAGCAGCAGCTACGTCTTTGGGGTAGCAACGCCGACGAGGCTGCGTCACAGAACAAATGGTTGATGACATCAATTGCAATACAGCGCGCGATGGCGCCAGCGGATGCTGCGATGCAACGCACCTGCGAGGATGCATCGCAACACAAGTGAGTGGTAGCAACGCTGACGAGGTTGCGTCGCAGCACAGACGGTTGATGCCATCTATTGCAATGCAGCGCGCGACAACGGCGGTGGATGCTGCAATGCAACGAGCACTAGCGAGGCTGCATCGCAACACATGTGGTCGCTAGCAACTCCGACGAGGCTGCATCGCAGCACAATGATCGACGACAAAAGTGTTGTGATTAGTCCCTTTAGTGATCCGGTAAAGGAGCAGAAATGATTCTTGCCCTTTTCCCCAAAGGCGACCCTGAGTTATCGAACCCACGAGATGAAGGCACCCTTGAAGTCAGAGATTTCTACCAAGCTTTTGCAAGAGTATTAATTTCAGCTTTTGACCGGATCAAAATTAAGTTGAAACTAAAAACACTTATAGTAAAATAGGCATGGGTATGAGGACTTTTCTTATAACCATATATCTATGAACGGGGTCATTATAATCTTAATTTGTGTCCTTAAAGTCATCGATCGAGATGTGCTTGCAATGTATCAAAATGGAGGATGTGTCCAAATTACATCTCGACCTGCACGCGGTTGTCCAACCGAAAGGCCCTATCCAACGTGCAGGATTGCTCCGATAATTAAGTTAGAAATCAGACAGGAGCATTGGGTGTTTAATGACTACATCTATTGTATCCAGAAGGATAGGATCCGTGTTACCGTACTAAGCCTTTTCTGAAACTGGTGTTCAGAATAACACTTCAGGTATCCCTTCCGCTAGCCTCTTTGTGGCTCGCTCTCCGTGATCCTTGGTACCCGCAGGGATGAAGAACACGAACGAGACAAGACACAACAATGAAACAAATTTGTGCTACACATACGTGACACTAATTCAAAGTACTTCGATAGACCCCTCCAACAAATACATCAGGTTGTAGGGCTATGCCAAGCCATGACCTTACAAACTACTCACACATGAAGATCAGATCAAAAGGAGAAATAATTGAAGTACACATCATGAAGATCGATTGACTGATAATATGTCTTACAATGGATGCCGGATGTGATATCCGATTACAAAGTATGGCTAAATGGCTTAGTACTATGGTGGTGGTGATATTGAAGACTATGGATATATGTAGATGGGAAATGGTGGTGACTAAGGTTGCTATGGATGACAAAGATGGAGGTTTCGGCGATGATCGATTGTGTTTTCGGTGTTGGCCCCTTCACGGTATTTGTAGTGGTGGATCAGAGGGCTCCCCTAGCAAGCCATGCGACCACACATATGAGTGTGCGGGCGTATGGAACAACCGTCTTTTGCTTTGAAACATCATGTGTGCCTCCCAGTTGATCTCCTTTATATCCCCTTTACTCTTTTTCATGTATTGAGTTGATTTCGTCTGTAAATAACCATTTCCTATAAAAACAAAATAAAGATAGGATAATTTAAATCCTTTGTATCCATTAGTCATTAGTGGAAATATCGGAACGGATATCTCGATTTTTATGAAATATCTTGTTTTAAACTCGGGTCCGATGAGCGTAAGAATAACACTCATCATGTTGCATCATGCAAGAGGCGATGGATGATGCGCAGCGCACAATAGCGCGTCGTCGATGCTGCATCGCAGCACACGCGGTGATGGCGGATGCTGCGACGTAGCGTGAGCGGCGGCCACGGATGTTGCGACGCAACACACGACAACGATAGATGGCGCGCGGTGAGGCGAGGGCTGATGCTGGGATGCAGCATCCCAGCATCGACTTTGCAGCGCCGGTGGCTGGAATGGGGAGCAGACGTGCTTCGTCCCCTTGCATTGCTAATGGTCGCTGGTGGCTCGATGTTGCGTCGATGAAGGAAGTCCGTGATAAGAGAATGGGGCGAGGATGAGAATGTGTGGCTGTTGGGGTGATACGGTGCAGAGAGCTCCGGTGGTCGCCGGCCTGATGCTAGAGAGAGAGCCGACAGGAAGATGATCGGGTGGGATAGCAAAGGAGTTCAGAGGCATGCAACGGATGATACCAAAGAAAAGAACGAGTGACTGACTTTCCTGTGACCGCAAAAGGATACGGCTGTGACCGGCGATGGGTGGGTCCCACATGGACGCGCGGTGGGCGTAGCTGATTTCCTGAGAAATCAGTCGGTTGGAAAGAATACTTTTCCTTTAAAATATGTTTTTTTTTCATTGTATTTGACCATTATGTTTAGTATCACATAAAATTATTAGTGTGTATTGTTACTGCGTATGATCTATTATAGCTTTGCATCTAATTTTCTTATACTTTAGAGTCCACCCACCTGAAGTATTTTTGTTTGGTCCTCCTCCACTGCCTGCATAGATACTATCAGACTATCAAAATGCATTCCGAATCAATTGTGCCATGGTGGAAGCATTGCGGCTTTCTCTACACTGGACGAAAATTGCCACAGATCGTGAAAACTGATTGTGCCGAACGGCTAAAGTTTGTACAATCAAAGACGGTGATCGATCAAGGTATGCATATTAATTTAATGAGACTAGATGAATTCTGGCTCAAAAAAGCAACATTAATCTAACTAAAATTAGTAGGCACACGAATGCGACGGGTCATATCCAGGTCAACAGCACATGAAGTGTTGGTTCCGAAACTCCCCTATGAAGATAGCTAGCTTTGTTGATTGGAAATGTACTCCTCATGATTGATTAATGAAAAGTTCCTTTTCCGAAAAAAAATGCATTCCTTCTCTCTACTCAAGCAAAAAAATAAAACACCCTCAAAATTGCGAGTACGCTGCCAAAACCCAAGCCGCCTACATGCTTCGCAGCGGCAGCAGGCGCACGGGCACGCCGTAGCGCGGCCGGAGAGTGAGGATGTTCACCGGCGCGTGGCGGTACTCGTCAGAGATGCCGAAGCGGAAGCTCGCGAGGAGCATGGCCAGCACGACCTTGGCCTCCACCATGGCGTACGCCTGCCCGACGCAGTTGCGTGGCCCGGCCGCGAAGGGCAGGAACCGACCCGCTCCTGGCCGGGCGCGGCCGGGCGCGAACCTGTCCGGCCTGAACTCGTTAGCGTCCGCACCCCACACGGCCTCGTCGTGGTGGATGGCCAGCAAGGGAATCCACACCGACGCACCCCTCGGCACCCGCAGCTCGCCGCCGAGCGTGATGTCCTCGAATGCCATCCTCGGCAGCAGCGTCGCCGGCGGGTACAGGCGCAGCGTCTCGTTGATCACCATCTGCAGCTGCGCACGGACCCACGTGTTAGACATTGAGGTTTACAGTGGCGCCGGAGTGCATGCGTTTCGACGGTGTCAAATGGCTTACGACGGTGAGCTTGGGGAGGTTATCCGCGGCGGGTGGAGCGTCGCCGCAGACTTGGGCGACCTCGGCGCGAGCCTTGTCCTGCCACTCTGGGTGCGTGGCAAGCAGCATGATGGCCCAGGTGAGGAGCAGCGCCGATGTCTCGTGGCCGGCGAAGAAGAACGTCTTGCACTCGTCGATGATCGTCTGGGCGTCGTACCCCAGCTCGCCGTGGCCGAACTCATTCCTATTCTTCTTCTTCTCCATCTCCGCCAGAAGCATCCCGAGGAGCCCCCGGCCGCACGCTTCCGGTGACGGCGTCCGCCCCTCGTCCTCGATCTCGCGGTTGCGCTGTATCGACTCCTTGAGCACCCGCTCTAGCTCCCCGTTCAGCCGTTTCATCTCTCTCCTGTACTTGCTTGGAAAATACCTAAAAAAATGGACTACTTTAAACCAAGACAGAGAAAAGGAATGCCCTTATATATTTTCAAAATAAATAATTTTGTGGAGCACTACTAGACAAATGTCAGCTCGGGCAAAACTAAAACTTGCCCCTTTCATGCGCACATTTGCAGAAGTGACGCACTTCTTGGACTGCGGGCTCGGCTTGCTTGTCATCGAACATTCCAAGAATGGAATATGTATTTTTGCGGAGCAAAGCAGAGCAGAGCAGAGTAATGATGGTAATTATATTTGTGGTGAGGTGATGGTGCTTGATGACTCACTGGCTGCCGGGGACCCAGAGGTAGCGGCTGGAGCGTGCGGTGAGGCGCTGCAGCTCCTCGATCAGGTGGAAGATGCGCTTGCCGGTCTCATAGCTGGTGTCGAACTCGGTGCGCGCGATGACGTCGCCGGCGAGCCTCGTCATGTGCGCGCCCATCTCCACCTCGTTCCCGCCCCGCGCCACCGCCTCCCGAAGCGCCCGCACCGTCTGCCGCGTGCACTCCACCATGTGCCCGACCCTGCCCCTGAGCTTGTCAGCCATGAAGGCGGGGGCGACGACGTGGCGCTGGTGCGACCAGGTGGCGCCGTTCGCCATGAGCAGGCCGCGCCCAATGAAGTGCTTGGCGCCCTGCCGCTGCAGCCACGACTTGCCGGTCACATGCGCGTGCTTCGACGAGAGCAGCTCCCGCACCATGCCGGCGTCCGTCACGCACACCCGTGGCTCGCTCCCGTACCAGTAGACGAACAGCCTCCCTGCAGCAGATAGCAAAAACCGAACTCCGGTCAGCCTTGACACGCCGGCCAGGATGCAATTGACATACGTGGCCCGCTCACCGAACGTCTTGGACCAGAGAACGTAGTGCGGCAGGAGGCGGCCGACGATGTCGTGGCTGAGAGAGCCCATGTCCCCGGCGGTGGACTCGGCGACCAGGGCGGAGACGTCACGGAGGTTCCCGACGAGAAGGCGTGGCGTGGGGCCGTGGACGCCCTGCCTGGACAAGATCCTCCGGATCCTCGCCGGCGTGAGGTAGTAGCAAGAGACGGTGACCCATATGGCATTGGCCAGCAACAAGAGCGGCGATGCAACGAGCACTAGGACTACGACCGGTACCATTTTGGACACGAACTTGGCCTTGTTCACGTCTGTGCAAGTGAAGTGGCAGTTTGCACCAGCCCCGTTCCTGTATATAAACACAATAGAGTGGCATGCCGCCAAGATTTGAAAAGTGGTTATCTGATTATAGCTTAATTACCCCATGCATGATACTACTTTTTGTAAATTGAATCTGTTACACTTTTATTAAAACAAAAGTCCAATTTATATTTCATTTGCATATTCATGTCCCTTGTGACGAGGGCTTTGAAATAAGATCAATTTTAAATACATTTTGACACATTTTTAATATTTCAACAGAAATGAAGGATGAAATCAGTAAGTTTCATAATTTAAACTTAAAACAATGTTTGGGGCTCCACGTTTTGAAAAGTTTAAAAACTTCAACAAGTTTCAACTACAAAAACTTGATAGAACGGATGATAAATTCAATAGGTTTAAAAAACTTAAACTTAAACCCTACACCCTAAGCCCTAAGCCGTATGTCGTAAACCCCTAAAAGCAAAAGAAACTTTAAAACTTGGTGAAACTTTGTAAAACTTAATACTACGACTATTAAGTTTTAATATTTGAAACTTGGTTAAAATTTAAAAAGGTGTTTAAATGTATTCAAAATTGGTCTTATTCGAAAGTACTCACTGCAATGAAGATGAATATGCAGACTAAACTTAATTTGGCTTTCGGTTCAAAAGATACAATAGATTTATATTTTAAGATAAAATGATAAAGCATGGAAGGTGGGGTGAGCGACCCATATGTCGGTGTCAAAACAGGCATACCTCGGGTAGGGGGGCCCGAGCTGTGAGATCAGATAGATGGTAACATGAGACAAAGAACATGAGGCTTTTACCCAGGTTCGGGCCCTCTCGATGGAGGTGAAACCCTACGTCTTGCTCTTGTTGTATTGATGTTGTAGAGATTACAGAGTTGATCTACCTCGAGATCGTGGATTTATAGGCTAAACCCAGGGGTTATGATGTTGCGTATGGTTGTCTTCTACAGGCTAAAACCCCACGGTTTATATAAGCACCCGGAGCATCTAGGGTTACATGAATGTCGGTTACCATCTATGGATTACATGCCGAACGGAATCTTCTATTCTTGGAGCACACACCAAGTCTTTGGCAGAATCCGGGATGCATTCACCTCATCACAAGGCCTCCGAAGTTCTTCCTCCGGGGTGGGCCCCCATCCTCACCCATGGACTAGCCCACCTCGGCTGGGAACCCCTAGTCCAGGATTCCCTCGGTAGCCTCCGAACTAGTCTTCGACGCCGAGCATAAGAATCTTCATAGGACAATCTTCTTTGGATGTGTGACTTTGGATAGTGGAGTCTTTGGCTCGACGCACAAGTTCAAGAATTCCCAACTAACCTGCATAGCACCTTCATTCATCCGAAGTGTTTATCTGAGCCCTCAAGACCAAAATACAGACCAATCCTGAGGCAAGGTACTGACAACTTTTTCCGAATTGTCATCTTAATGACATCATGCGTATCGGTCATAACTTACTCGAGCCGCGGTTTGAGGCGACTCTTGGTATGTCGTATAAAAAAGGAGATCGTGCCCCGCGTTTTGGGGGATATCATCAATCGAGTATCACAGCCCACGCATCCACAACGGCTCGATTCAGTTGAAACGTGGTGATTTCACCGGCGGGGTTAAGTGGACCGTTCGTCTTTTCATCAGCCTATAAAGGCCCGGGGTGGTTAATCCCTTTCCCCCACGCTTCCCTCCTGCTCCTACATAGAAAACACCCTTCGCTTCTAGCGACCACAACCCTCCCTGCTTGAGGTCTTCCACCGCAATGACAGACGCAGATCTAAAGGGGTGGTGGAGTCCTTCAATGGTGAACCTCGCCACCATCGATGAGCTCCTGGCGGCGGGATATATTCCCGTGGATGTAGCCTACAGGGTGTCGGAGCCCAACCAGCGCATCTCCACTCCCCAAGCTGGGGAGCGGGTCGTCTTCATTTCCCACCTCGTCAGAGGCCTGGGTTTCCCCCTGCATCCTTTCGTGCGGGGGGTTCTCTTCGTCTATGGGGTTGGTTTCTACAATCTCGCCCCAAATTCTATCCTCCACCTCGTTGCCTTCATCACAGTATGCGAGGCCTTCCTAAGGACCGCTCCACACTTAGGCTTGTGGCTAAACACCTTCTGTTGCAAGCCTAAGAGAGGCGGTGGCCGTGGTGGACGTGGAGACCTCGTCGAATGTGGCGGGGCAATGATCAGCAAACGCCAGAAGGCGGTGTGGCTTAAAGGCACCTATATCGAAACGGTAAAGAGGTGGCAAGAGGAGTGGTTCTACATCACCGAGCCCCGTGCCGGGAACCTGGTCGTGCTTCCGCCCTTCATAGGGCTGCCGCCAAGGAAGCTAAACTCCTGGCATTCGAAGAACGTGGAGTGGGGTAATTCTTAGGAGGTCTCCATCCTGCAGTCGAAGATCTATAAGCTCAGGACCCACGCCAAGCTGGTGCACATCATCGACGTGATATTGCATCGCGGGATCTTGCCGCTCCAGCTTCGGGCCAACCCGATGTGGGTCTACACCCCCGAGGACCCACGAACGATCCACCACTTCTTCTATGATGCTATAGACAGTATGTGGATGTCGCCCTTTAAGATTAAGAGAACCGAGTTCCCCGTGGACGGGCCTGACAGCGGCTACTCAGAGGCCCGTGCTCCAAAGCAGGTAATTTTTCTTTCCACTCACCCTCTTCATCCGAAGATGATTATTCCTAAACGTGGTATTTCTTTCAATGTGCAGAAGTGGTTGAATCAGGTAGTAAACATAAACTTCCCTGCCCCTCTGCCCGAGGACGTCATCTCCCCCGAACTCCAGGTGCTTCTAGCTCTGGTGCCTCCAAAGGGCCTAGCAAAGGCTACAAGGAAGCTGGGGAGAAAAAGGAAGAGGACCGGTGGTCCTCAAATCAAGGAACCCTCGGATTCTAAGTCTGAGGACCTCAAGTCTGGCTCCTCGGATGGAGGAGCCGAGGAAGAAGATGAGGAGAGCGAGGACAATTCCTCTCCTCCAAGGAAGAAAGCGATGTCCGAGGACACCGTCGGAGTGGAGACTGATACGTACATTTTGCATAATGATTTCCTACTATTATTTACTTT